>JAODAL010022620.1:0-64322 GCA_025379985.1 Phyllomedusa bahiana
GATTTTTACATGGGAGGGGCTGTGTGGTTGACATGGGAGCGGGGCTGTGTTGTGTGTGACATGAGGAGCGGGGACTGTGTGTGTGACATGGGGAGCGGGGACTGTGTGTGTGTGCAGGGGAGACAGGGACTGTGTGTGGTGTACATGGGGAGCAGGGGACTGTGTGTGTGACATGGGGAGCAGGGACTGGTGGTGTGACTGGGAGCAGGGACTGTGTGTGTGACACTGGGGGGGCTGTGTGTGAGGCTGGGGGGGGGCTGACGTGGGGAGGGGCGATGGGGGTTGATGTGGGGGGCGGGGAGATGGGGTTGGCAGAGGGCGGGGTGGATGTGGGGGGGGGCCCAAATGCTTCACCTGTATGGGGCCCTGAAATTTCTGATGGTGCCCCTGACCAACCTCCTTAGCTATCATCTACCTGGCTACCTACCACCCTAGCTACCTGGCTACCTACCTCCTTAGCTTCCTACCTCCCTAGCTACCTGGCTATGTACCTGTCTATCTACCTGGCTACCTACCTCCCTAACTACCTGGCTACCTACCTCCCTAGCTACCTACCTCTCTAGCTACCTGGCTACCTACCTCCCTAGCTACCTACCTCTCTAGGTACCTGGCTACCAACCTCCCTAGCTATCATCTACCTGGCTACCTACCTCCCTCGCTACCTGCCTACCTACCTCCCTAGCTATCTACCTCCTTAGCTACCTACCTCCCTAGCTACCTGTCTACCTACCTGCCTAGCTACCTGGCTACCTACCTCAATAGCTACCTGGCTACCTACCTCTCTAGATACCTGGCTACCTACCCCCAGGGCCGCCATACAGGGGGTACAACGAGTACTCCTGTATGGGGCCCGGTGGAATAAGGGGGCCCGCTGAGAGCGGGCCCCCTTTTTCCTCATGTCAGAGCAGGACCGCGGCCACCCGGGCGCCCGGCGGGGCGCCGAAACAGCTCAGGCTGGCCCGCATGTGGGCCCCGAGCTGCTGGGGGCCCCGAGGCAGTGCCCCTCCCGGGCCCGGCCGCGCAAAACGTCCCTGAGCGCCGGCCCTGCGTCCCGAGCGCTCAGAGACCGGCCCGGAGTCGGGACTCACGTCCCCGACTCCCGGGCTGCGCGGTGTCAGCGGACACACGCCACTAGCGCTGCGCTCCACTGATCTCCCTAGCAGGCTGAAGGCGTTAGGCCTTCACCTGCCGGCGCCGGCCCCTCACTGACGTAGGCGGCGCGGTGACTTCACTTCACCCGCCGCCTATGCAGGCGGCAGGTGCGGCGGGGAGCGCCCGGAGCGGCAGACCGAGGCTCAGGTAATGTTTTTTTATATATAATAAAAAGCGGCACTGACTGTGCCTAAAGGGGGCCCTTGACTACATCTAAAGGGGCCCTGACTACATCTAAAGGGGGCCCTGACTACATCTAAAGGGGACCCCTTACTACATCTAAAGGGGGCCCCTGAAACTGCCTAACACTAAAGGGGGCCCCTGACTCTGCCTAACACTAAAGGGGGCCCGGACTCTGCCTAACCCTAAAAGGGGCCCTGAATCTGCCTAACCCTAAAGGGGCCCTGACTCTACTTAAACATAAAAGGGCCCTGGCTACCTACAAACTAAAGGGGGCCCTGACTGCCTACAACCAAAGGGGCCCTGAATACCCAAAAAACTAGCTAAAGGGGGCCCCTGACTCTGCGTAAACTGGGCCTTTACTCTACTAAACATAAAGAGGGCCCTGACTCTACTTAAACATAAAGAGGGCCCTGGCTACCTACAAACTAAAGGGGGGGCCCTGACTGCCTACAAGCCAAAGGGGGGGCCCTGAATACCAACAAACTAGCTAAAGGGGGCCCTAACTACCTACAAACTACAGGGGACTCTACCTGCACACTAGCTAAAGGAGGCTCCTAACTACCTGTATACTACCTAAATGGGCCTGCTTATCTACCTGGGGGCTATTTACCTACCCACCAGTGGCTAGGTACCCACCAACCTACCTGAGGCCGGCCTAGCAACTTATCCAGCTGGAGTCTACCTACCTAAATAGGGCCTGTCTAATTACCCTGCCCATTTGCCACCTACCTAGGGTCTTGTCTACCAACCTGTAATATAATTGTGAGGACAGCAGCCCATAGTTGTAGCATTATCCCAACCTCTTGGGAGAATGTACCTCTAAGTTATGGCTTGTACCCGCTCTCCCACCCCCAGGGAAGTTTGTACAGAGGTGGGAATAGGTAAAAGGTGCTGGAAAAGTGAGGATTCTAAGATATTTGTGCATATTTTCTGCAGGGATGAGTGGTGGCTGGGACAAGTCCTCATGGCGGTGTGGACCGGATGCAGAAGAAAAAGGGAAAAAAGAACTACTCAGATAAGACGTCTTCGGTGAGTCCCCGATTTCAGGGGTTATTTTGCTTCTATGTTGGATCAGTGCTGTATTCACTGTAATGTGATGTGACCCGAGCTGGTGTCAGATCACTATGTGGTCTCCATATGGCGGTGTTATATCGGCGTTAGTATAGTGGCAGTGTACATGTGTACCAGATAGTAAAAGAGAAAACATCTGACCCTGTGATAGGAGTTACACTTCTACTTTCTTGCTGGTGATTTTAGAGGTGGTGAGGTCCGTGACCAAGGGAAACATGGAGGGGATATTGTATGTGGTGTAGGGGGATATTGTATGTGGGTGGAGGGGATATTGTATGTGGGTGGGGGATATTGTATGTGTGTGGAGCGGGATATTGTATGTGGGTGGAGGGGATATTGTATGTGGTGGAGGGGATATTGTATGTGGGTGGAGGGGATATTGTATGTGGGTGGAGGGGATATTGTTGTGGGTGGAGGGAGATATTGTATGTGGGTGAAGGGGGATATTGTATGTGGGTGGAGGAGATATTTTATGTGGGTGGAGGGATATTGTATGTGGGTGGAGGGGATATTTGTATGGGTGGAGGGGATATTGTATGTGGGTGGAGGAGGATATTGTATGTGGGTGGTGGGGGATATTGTATGTGGGTGGAGGGGATATTGTATGTGGTGGAGGGGGATATTTTATGTGGGTGGTGGGGATATTGTATGTGGGTGGAGGGGGATATTGTATGTGGGTGGAGGGGGATATTGTATGTGGTGTGAGGGTAGATATTGTATGTGGCTGGTGGGGGTTGGATATTGTATGTGGGTGGAGGGGGATATTGTAGGTGGGTGGAGGGGATATTGTATGTGGGTGGAGGGGATATTGTATGTGGGTGGAGGGGGATATTGTAATGTGGGTGGAGGGAGATATTGTATGTGAGTGGAGGGGATATTGTATGTGGGTGGAGGGGATATGATGGAGCTAATTAGCCCTGTGTCTATGATATGCTAGACTGACAGATGTGAGACAAAGTGTGACTCACTTTGTATAGTAAATACAAACAGTTCTTTTTTGCATACTGTTTATTTTGGTAAAATGGGCCCCATTTAAAATCCTAGAAGCAAGTTTTTTTTTGCTAGGGCGGGGCGATCGGTTTTCTGAGGGCGGGTTTACCGGGGGGGCCAGGTTCTTCAGCTGTATGGGGCCCTGAAGTTTCTGTTGGCAGCCCTGCCTACCCCCCTAGCTGCCATCTACCTGGCTACCTACCTCCCTAGCTGCCATCTATCTGGCTACCTACCTCCCTAGCTACCATCTACCTGACTACCTACCTCCCTAGCTACCTAGCTACCTGGCTACCTACCTTCCTAGCTGCCATCTACCTGGCTACCTACCTCCCTAGCTACCTACCTCGCTAGCGACCTGGCTACTTACCTCCCTAGCTATCATCTACCTGGCTATCTAACTCCCTCGCTACCTGGCTACCTACCTCCCTAGCTACCTGACTACCTACCTCCCTAGCTACCTACCTCTCTAGCTACCTGGCTACCTACCTCCCTAGCTATCATCTACCTGGTTACCTACCTCCCTAGCTACCTGGCTATCTACCTCCCTAGCTGCCATCTACCTTGCTACCTGGCTACCTACCTGCCTAGCTACCTGGCTACCTATCTCCCTAGCTACCTGGCTACCTACCTCTCTAGCTACCTGGCTACCTACCTCCCTAGCTAGCTACCTCTCTAGCTACCGGGCTACCATCCTCCCTAGCTTTCATCTACCTGGCGTCCTCCCTAGCTACCTGGCTACCTACCTCTCTAGCTACCTGGCTACCTACCTCTCTAGCTACCTGGCTACCTACCTCCCTAGCTACCATTTTACCGTTACCTACCTTCCCTACTGCGGCTAGCTACCTCCCTAGCTACCATCTACCTACCTCCCTAGCTACCTGGCTACCTACCTCCCTAGCTGCCATCTACCTGGCTACCTACCTCCCTTGCTACCTACCTCTCTAGCTACCTGGCTACCCACCTCCCTAGCTATAAACTACCTGGCTACCTATCCCACCTATCCTGGCTACCTACCTCTATAGCTACCTGGCTACCTACCTCCCTAGCTACCTACCTCCCTAGCTACCTGGCTACCTATCTCTCTAGCTACCTGGCTACCTACCTCCCTAGCTACCTACCTCCCTAGCTACCTGGCTACCTACCTCCCTAGCTGCCATCTACCTGGCTACCTACCTCCCTAGCTACCTACCTCTCTAGCTACCTGGCTACCAACCTCCCTAGCTATCATCTACCTGGCTACCTATCTCCCTCGCTACCTGGCTACCTACCTCCCTAGCTACCTGGCTACCTACCTCCCTAGCTACCTACCTCCCTAGCTACCTACTTGCCTAGCTGCCATCTACCTGGCTACCTACCTCCCTAGCTACCTACCTCTTTGGCTACTAGCTACCTGGCTACCTACCTCCCTAGCTGCCATCAAACTGGCTACCTACCTCCCTAGCTACCTGCCTCTCTAACTACCTGGCTACCAACCTCCCTAGCTATCATCTACCTGGCTACCTATCTCCCTCGCTACCTGGCTACCTACCTCCCTAGCTACCTGGCTACCTACCTCCCTAGCTACTTGGCTACCTACCTCCCTAGCTACCTGGCTACCTACCTCCCTAGCTACCTGGCTACCTAAACCCCCCTTTGCTACCATCCTGGTTACCTACCTCCCTAGCTACCTACCTCCCTAGCTCCCATCTACCTTCCAACCTACTTCCCTAGCTACCTGGCTAGCTACCTCTCTAGCTACCTACTTCCCTAGCTACCTGGCTACCTACCTCTCTAGCTACCTACCTCCCTGGCTACCATCTACCTGGTTACCTACCTCCCTAGCTACCTACCTCTCTAGCTATCTGGCTACCTACCTCCATGGCTACCAGCTACCTGGCTACCAACCTCCCAAGCTACAAGGCTACCTACATCCCTAGCTACCTACCCCCCTAGCTACCATCTACCTGGCTACCTACCTCCATAGCCAGCTGGCTACCTACCTCTCTAGCTACCTGACTACCTACCTCCTTGCCTACCAGCTACCTGGCCCCATCCTCTCCTCACACACACACAAGGCTGGGGGGACGATGGGGCACCCACACACATACACACAAGGCTACCTACCTCCCTAGCTACCTGGTTACCTACCTCCCTAGCTACCATCTACCTGGCTACCTACCTCTCTAGCTACCTGGCTACCTATCCCCCTAGCTACCATATACCTGGCTACCTACCTCCCTGGTACTATCCTACTCCACCTCCAGCTGCCATCTACCTGGGTACCTACCTCCCTAGCTACCTGGCTACTTACCTCCCTAGCTTCCTGGCTACCTACCTCCCTAGCTACCTACCTCCCTAGCTACCTGGCTACCTACCTCCATAGCTACCTGGCTACCTACCTCCTTAGCTACCTGGCTACCGACCTTCTTGGCTACCAGCTACCTGGCTACCTACCCACCTTAGCTACCTGGCTATCCACCTCTTGGCTACCAGCTACCTGGCTACCTACCTCCCTAGCAACCTACCGCCTTGGCTACCTGGCTACCTACCTCCCTAGCTACCATCTACCTGGTTACCTACCTCTCTAGTTACCTGGCTACCTCCCTCCTTTGATTCCTGATTGCTTTTTACCTACGTCTTTGGATTGCAGCTACCTGGCTACCTACCTCCCTAGCTACCTGGCTACCTACCTCCTTGGCTACCAGCTACCTACCTCCCTAGCTACCTACCACCTTGCCTACCAGCTACCTGGCCCCATCCTCTCCTCACACACACACAAGGCTGGGGGGACGAGGGGGCACCCACACACATACACACAAGGCTACCTACCTCCCTAGCTACCTGGTTACCTACCTCCCTAGCTACCATCTACCTGGCTACCTACCTCTCTAGCTACCTATCCCCCTAGCTACCATATACCTGGCTACCTACCTCCCTAGCTACCTACCTCCCTAGCTGCCATCTACCTGGCTACCTACCTCCCTAGCTACCTGGCTACTTACCTCCCTAGCTTCCTGGCTACCTACCTCCCTAGCTACCTACCTCCCTAGCTACCTGGCTACCTACCTCCATAGCTACCTGGCTACCTACCTCTCTAGCTACCTGGCTACCTACCGCCTTGGCTACCATCTACCTGGCTACCTACCTCCTTAGCTACCTGGCTACCGACCTTCTTGGCTACCAGCTACCTGGCTACCTATCGCCCTAGCTACCTGGCTACCTACCTCCTTGGCTACCTGGCTACCTACCTCCCTAGCAACCTACCGACATTGCTACCAGGCTACCTACCTCCCTAGCTACCATCTACCTGGTTACCTACCTCTCTAGTTACCTGGCTACCTACCTCCTTGGCTACCAGCTACCTACCTCTTTGGCTACCAGCTACCTGGCTACCTACCTCCCTAGCTACCAGCTACCTGGCTACCTACCTCCCTAGCTACCTGGCTACCTACCTCCTTGGCTACCAGCTACCTACCTCCCGAGCTACCTACCACCTGGGCTACCAGCTACCTGGCTACAGCGCCGGACTGACCCACCAGAGAAGAGGAGAATCCTCTGGTAGGCCCTGGCCCCGGCTCATGTAAGGACCCTGCGGGAGTCGACACTCTGTGTTTTGCATCAGATGTCTGATGCTTCAGTCCGGAACATACTGAAGCAAGACGCTTATCTGCAGACTCTCCAGGAGGATAAGTGCTTGCCAGGTCCCCTCTTCCTATCTATATCTATACAGTGCCCAGCTTCCTTCATGGCCCCCTCCTTCCTCTCTCCTCCCCCTCCAGACAATATTCTGCAGCTCAATGTGATGTGCCTCAGACTGTTCTGATAATGTAGCTCTGGAAGGAGGTCGGGACAGAGGGGAGGGTGTGTCTGCAGTGCTGAGCTGAGAGCTTTGTAATGGAGTCTCAACCTGCCTTGTGTGACCTGCAGCCTGAAACTCTCATACAAGTCTGCATGAGAAAGATGCAGATATACTAAATAAAAGTAAGTGTATATAATCGTGTATGTGACTTAAATATTCATATGTGTGTTTGTATTGTGTGTGTGTGTGTGTGTGTGTGTGTGTGTGTGTGTGTGTGTGTGTGTGTGTGTGTGTGTGTGTGTGTGTGTGTGTGTGTAAATATATGCTTACATATAGTGGCCTTGTGTAACCCCTTAGTGACTGCCAATATGCCTTTTTGAGGCAGTCACTGATGGACTGTATTCAGATCAGTACGTCAGCTCTCAGTATGGAAAGTTGGTGCTGCCCATGCACGACTATCCAATCTGTTCTATGGAAATTCTGGAGTATGGCTGAACATCCCATTCACCTGTACTGGGAACTCCCATAGAACAGAATAGTGAGTCATGCACAAGCGTAACCAGTTCTCCATTCTGAGCTGAGACTTTCAGGGGTCTGTTCCTGAGATAGGTGCAAGTCCCACTTCTGAGACCCTCACCTATCAGACTTTGATGGCATATCGTAGCAATATTTCCTCAAAATCTATCATGGGAACACCGCTTTAGTAGGATGTCTGTTAGTTTTACATCAGTGATGCAGTGTATTAACCCCTTACCGCCGGAGCCAGTTTTGGCCTCTCTGACAGAGCCCCATTTTTTAAATCTGTCATGTGTCACTTTATGTGAGAATAACTTTTTGACACTTTAACCTATTCATGTGATTCAGAGATTGTTTTCTCGTGACACATTGTGCTTTAAGATAGTAAGAAATTTTGGTCCAAAAAATAATTGTTTATTTGTGAAAAATATCAAATTATCATGAAAAATTTGAAAAATTTACCAATTTCAAACTTCAAAAATTTCTGCATGTAAGACAGATAGTTATTCCACTCAAAATAGTTTATAACTAGCATCACATATGTCTGCTGTAGTTTGGCTTCATTTTTTTAAATGTCTTTTTTTTTTTCCCCGACATTAGGGGCTTATAATTTAGTAGTAATTTTCAAATTTTTCAAGAAATTTGCAATATACATTTTTTAGGTACCAGTCCAGTTCTAACGTGACTTTGATTGACCTGTATGTTAGATACCCCCATAAATGACCTCATCTAAGAAACTACACCCGTTAAAGTATTCAAAACCGCATTTAGGAAGTTTATTAACCCATTAGGTGTTTCACAGGAATTAAAGCAAAGTGGAAGTGAAATTTCAAAATTTCACTTTTTTTGCAGATTTTCAAATTTTATACATTATTGACAAGAATACGGTAAATGTGATCAGGGAAATGCAAATTAATATTGATTCCCCAGATTCTGCCGTTTTCAGAGATATCCCATAAGTGGCTCTAGTGCATTATTTGGCTCAACCACAAGCCTCGAATAGGAGGAGCTCCTACTGGACTCTGGGGCCTCATTTTCATTACGATTTTATTTAGGGGCCATTTCAGGTTTGCGGACACCCTAAGGTTCCAAAACTTAATAAATACCCCTAAAAAGACCCCATATTGGAAACTACACCCTTACGGAATATATCCAGAGGTGTAGTGAGTATATCGTACCCCACAGGCGTTTCACAAATTTTTTTAGCGTTGGCTCTGAAAATAAAAAAAAATTATTTTTTTCCAATAATCTGCAATTTTAGCTGAAAATGTTAAATTTTTACAAGGAATCTTGGAAAAAAACCCAAAATTGTGTTACGCAATTTCTTCCAATTCAACAATATCCTACATGTGGGTGTAAAAACTGCTGTTTGGGGCATGGCAGGGGGTACAAGGGAGGGAGCGCTATTTGGCTTTTGGCGCACAGATATTGGTGGGGCCATGTTGCATCTGCAAAGCCCCCAAAGTACTAGAACAGGTGAAACCTTCCAGAAGTTTCCCCATTTTGGATTCAACACCCCTCAGGGATCTCCTCTAAGGGTG
This sequence comes from Phyllomedusa bahiana, assembly GCA_025379985.1. Taxonomy (NCBI): domain Eukaryota; kingdom Metazoa; phylum Chordata; class Amphibia; order Anura; family Hylidae; genus Phyllomedusa; species Phyllomedusa bahiana. The sequence continues at coordinate 9,232 of JAODAL010022620.1, forward strand.
TATTTTGTATTTTGGGCGCACAGGTGTTCCGTAATTTTTTTTTTAGCATTGGGGCGTGGAAATGGAGGGGGGAAACGCAGTTCCACCATTGTTTTTGGGCTTAATTTTTACAGTATTCGCAATAAGGGATAAATGACTGGATAACTTTACTATGGGGTCGGTACAATTACAATGATATAAATTTTATATAGTTTTTTATGTTTTATTACTTTTACACAATAGAAGCGAGTTTTATAAAAAGTTGCGTTTTTATGTTGTCCTATTCTGACAGCCATAGCTTTCTTAATTTTTTGCATATGGAGCTGCTACTTTTGGAAGTATATTGTTAGATTCACAAAGATATATGCATTTCTCTGTGTAAGTTGCACTGCTTGTTATTGCAAAACAGGAAGTGTAGTGATGTTGATTGTCACTTCTGAATTTTCTTCTGCCATCTCTCCTCTTATCTGGCTCAGGAGATAATATAAACAAATCATGAACACTGCAGAGGGGAGAGGAAGGGGGCTGGGCAGCGAGGAGCACAGAGGGAGAAGTAAGGGAGTGTCTGCAATGTTCACTCAAATAATAACAGTAAAACCAGTGGATTGTCTATACAGCCTAAAGCCTCATCCACTGCAATTTCTCCACAGTCCCTTGGAAGCTAATTCATGTTCCCTGTTATCAGATAAGAAGTGAAGACAACGCAAGCGCGACCAGATCAGCTCCTCAGCTCCTGTCAGCTGGAGCTGGTTGTGTCTAATGCAAACTTTTAAGCAACTAAGGGCTTGTAAAGAAAGCTGTAGCTCTCGAGGTTTCACTTTTTGCAATCACATATATTTAGAAAAGTGATAGATACCCATTTTGGAGGATCCCACGTCAACATTACATCATGGCAAAACCCCTTTAAAGCAATAAATGATTCCCACCTGCACTGTGATGGCATATTAATAGGGAATGTATTCCTGAAAGACTAGGCTCAGAGTGCAGAGCCGGTTGTACAGCTGTACTCCTATAGAACAGAATGGAGAGTTGTGCACGAACACAAGTGGCTGACTGAGACTTTAGGGGGCCCATTCCTGAGATAGATGCGGGGCCCTAGATGAGGGACCTGCATTTTTTACACTTTGATGGCATATCCTATTGATATGCCATAAAGATGCATAGTGGGAACACTCCTTTTTAATCTTAAAGAATAATTTAAAAAACTGACAACCAATGTGATAATCTTTCATGCAGTTATTTCTGAAAAAATTGATGCAAAAGGGTCAAAGTGAGTAAGCCTTATCAACTGACCCCAAACAATTTTTGCACCATGACATCACTAGCAATTGTTATTAACAAATCTTTAAGCATTTCCTGACCAGGCACATTTATATTTTTGTTTTACTACATGAGGGTTCAAACGCTATGCTTTCTTGCTCTTCTTCAAACTTTTTTGTCTTTGTTCCATGATACATAAGGCTTTATTTTTCATAACTTTTTAAGAAGATTTTTTTGTAATAATATTAGAGTAAGTGCTAACAGAAAAATTAGATTTTCACATTTATGTTTTTTCTTAATAGCAAAAAGTGATACTAAAGTAAATTTTGTAATTTGTTTTCCGACCGTCCAGATATTTAGGGGGACATGTATGAACCTGGCTCCGATTTTCCAGTTCTACCTCTGATTTTAATAGTGTACGACCAGACAGTATATATGAAAGTGTCTCGCAGCAATTTATAAATGAGTCCCATTCTACGCCATAAGTAGCATCAGCCATGCCATTTTGAAACTGGTATGGATTTGTACGAGTTTCACCAAACTTTGGTGCACTTTAGCCACATTGTATGGCTTTGGCGTGATACGTTCCCGGCATCTTTGGCACATTGAAAGTGTGGGTCTGGCACAGATTGTGCCAAGTTTTGGCATACAACAGTTCATACATCTATAGAACAGAGCAATGACAGTTTGTTTGGCTCAAAGCACACTGAAAAAATGGCACAGCCCCGTTCATACATGCGGCCCTTAAGTCAATGGGTTAATCAGTTTTATTAGTGTATAAAATATATAGTATGATCACTATACACTGAGGAAAACATCCTCATGCATGAGCATTCGTATTTTATGCACAAAACCCGTGCCAGTTTGATATTCTTCCAAATAATCAGTACAGCTATAAAATTTATTGAAAATATGTTACTTTTCAGAGAAGAATAATAAACTAAAAATAAAACAGGGGGATGCATTTCAAGGGTGTATGGGTTAGCACAATGTCTAAAAAATTAAAAAGTGAAGTTTTTTGTAAAAAAAAATTTTATACCATTTTTGGGGGTTTTTATAAAACCCCTTTAAAACAGTAATTTTTAAATTGTTTTCTTTTAAAAAATTTAGTCCAAAAATCCGGGGGGCGGGGGCCTGGCCCCTCCCATGGGGGGTTTTTAGGGGAGGTATTTTTTGGGGAAGGGGGGGCTCTGAGGAGGCCAAAACCCCCATTTTCCCACAAAAAAAAACCCATTTTTCCCTTTCAAAAATCCTACCAAAACCGAGTCGGGACCCTTTCACACCCCCATCATCACTGTAAGTCGCGGGCTGGGGGCTGGGATTAAATTTAAAAGGGGGTCCCCAAAGGCACTTTTTGATTTTTCCATTTAGGCCCCAATCCAGCCAAATTTGGGAGCTGCACTTTAGAAGGGGAGAAAAACCCTATCCCCACCGGGGTTAGGGGAAAAGGGAGCGCCCAGGAAAAAAAACCTTTTCTTTTAGCAGCCAGCAGCCTGCCCCCGCTCCCTCCCGGGAACTTCTTAGGGGGAAGGGTTTTGAGGCGGGGGCTTTTTCTAAGGGACCACGTAAAGCCGACAGCCCTTTTTCACCCCTGCCGGGGAAATTTCTCAGCTTTGCGGGATAAGTAACCTTTTCCCAAAAGGCCCCCTTATTTTTTTTTTTCTTGGGGTATCAAATGTTTGATGGATTTTTGAAGAAAAAACTTACGGGGAAAAAAATTCGGGGACCCTTTTTACTCTCGGGGGGAGGGCTAAAAAACCGGCCTTGTGGCTGCAGCCATTTTGCAGAAAATCCCGCACAAAAAAGTTCCCTGGCCACCCGGCCATTTCCCATCCCCCTTAAACTCCTCTGTTTAAAGGAGACGGGAAATTTGGGCCCTTTTCCTGCACCCCAAAAGGGTTTTTGGGGGACTAAAACCCCCCCTCTTTGGGGGTTTTTCCTTTCATTAGTTTCCTGGGGAAAAAATTTTTCATTTTCCCAAAGGAACCAAATTTCCCAAAAGCCTTTTTAAATTTTCCCCTTTTTATAAGCTTTCCAAAACACCCTTTTTGACTAGGGGCCTCTCAAACTAAATCAGAAACCGCACTCATTTGTTTGAAAAAAGAAAAAGGGAATATTTTGTATTCCCCTTTCTCTAAAACAGCAGCAGCTTTTGGACCTTGGGCCTGTTTTAAAATTTTTTAAGGGACATCTTTGGGGGAAACCAAACAGTGAAAAGTGCAGCAGCACCTCTCCAAAAACGCTTTTCCTTTATTAAAATTTATTTAAAAACCTTCCCTTTTTTAAAGGGGAAGAAAATTTCCCTTATTCAAAAAAATAACCGATCAGCCAAAACCCCTCCGGGAAATTTGATTATAATTTTTCATTACCCCCCAAAAAAGTGCTTCCCCTTTACCCCTTTAAAAACCATAAAAAAGTGTCAAATAAATCACAATTCCCCTTTTGCTGCATATACTGGGGCTATTTATTAACTTTCCCCAAAACCCCGGGGGGCTCCCTTTAAAAAAAGGGTCATTTTTTTAAAGAATTACTTAAAAGAATTTCAAAAGGGACTTTTCCCAAAGTGCATTTTTCCCAAGTGACCCCCCTAATCCCAAAGTAAGGGGTGGAATTTAGGGAAAAGAAATCAAAACAACCTCCTAAAAAAAAAAAAACAAAAAACAAAACAAAAAAAACAAATATTTACAAAAAGAAAGACGAAGAATTTGTTTTTTCCCCTTTCCTTTTTCCCTATCGGGGACCAAAAGGGGGGGCAACCCCAAAAAAAACCGGAAAAACCCCACCCCCCCAAAATTAACAGATTTTTTCCAAACCCCTTCCACACGCCCCACAAGAGCAGGGAAAAGGCAAAAAACTTATCCCCAACTCTCTCTCAAGCCTCACCCCAAAACAAGACTCTCCCAAGAAAAAAGGGAAAACATCACCCAGTTTTGCAAAATTCCTTCTTTTACTTAAAGAACCCCACTCTCCAACTTCAATTTGTTCTTTTTAGAGAACCCCTCCAAAATGATTTTTAAAGAAATAGGGGAGAATTCAAAATTTGGAAATTTAAAAGCGTTGTTCTCCAAAACAAAACCATGTGGAGAAGAAAATGGGGAAATTTCCCCACATTTTCATAATCTTTTTTCATAGATGCCAATAACCACCCCATTGAAGAAAAGTCCAAAAACTGTAAAATCCAAACCCTTAAATCTAGGGGGAATCGTTAAAGGGACTTTTTTAAATATCCCCCGGGGGTTTTCCCTGAATCGGTTTTTCCCCAGACATGCTACCCCCGTTTTTAAAACAGATTTAAGGGCCCTTTGGCCCTTTTCCGGGGTTTAAAAATTTTGGGCCCTTTCTTTGATAGCCCGCATCCATTAGGCTCCCCAAACCAAAGGCACCCCCTTTTCCCTCCCTACCCAGGGAAAGAAATTGCTAGAATCCATTATTTAAAAAACCAAAAAAACTTTCCCTTTTAAACCCAAATTGGGAACTTTCCTGCCGCCCTTTCCAGAGAAAATTCAGGGGGACATCTAAATTTTACCCGGCCCTTTCTCAGCGGGCAAAATGCCCGGGGGGGAAAAGAGTTTCCCCCCCTCACAAATTTTCTAAGAAAAAACAATACCCAAAATACCACGGGGGGGTTTTTTCCCCTGTAAATTTTTGTAATCAACAAGGATTCCTCAACTGTAATCTGTCCCCATTTCCATCGGCTCCCAAAGGGAAAAACTTGTTACTGGGGGGTTTGGGATTTCAAACCCCCCACCAATAAACCCTAAAAAAAAAGGGGAAAATCGGGGACCTGGTATTATCCCCCCCCCTTTTGGTTTCCGAAAAGGCCCCGTCGTTCTAAAGCTAAGACCCAGCAACTAAAAAAACCTTTGGAAAAACCCCTAGGGTTCCCACCGGTTTTACCCCCTCCAAAAAAAAACGTGCCTTTTTTTTTGGGTTGTCGGGTTCTTTACTCCTCTCTGCGGGTTCCCCGCCCGGGAAATTTTTCCCCCCACACCTGTCTCCTTCTGAAAGGGCTTTTAAATAAGTTTAAAGGCCAAAGGCTCCTTGCTGGGGTTACATTGGTTTTTTTAAACATGTTTTTTTATTTTTATCAGCCATATTGTCATGCTTATCTTTTGATTGTTTAAAACTCTTTTTTTTTTCTTTTTTGGGGAATAAGATTACTAACAAATCCTTTCTTTGCGTCACTATGGGGGTTTAAAATTATGTCCCAAAAACCCCAAATGGTTTTAAATTTTCCCCACAAAGCGAACCTCTCAAAGGGAAAGAGAAGCTTTTAAAAGCAGAAAGTGGATTTTCCAAATGTGTTAAAGGGGGGACACATCTAAAAACGTCAAAACTCCTATAGATTGAAACTTAAAAGCTTCCCCCTTTCCCTTTTTTCCAGGGAATCTCCTCAAAGAAAAGGCCGGGGGTTTAGGCCTTTTTTAAAAAATTTACGGTAACTTTCCCAACTTAGTAAATTCCCCAGTTTGGGACCCTAAAGGGGGAGTTTTCTTTATTTTAAAAACTGTGATACTTTTTAAATTTCCCCCCCATGGTTTCCCAATTTTATATGCTCCAAAAAAAACCGGGTCAACTCCCCTTTTTCATAAAAAAAAACCCATAGCTGGGGAGCAAAAAAAGTTTGGCGAGGGGCTTTTTTATTGTTGGGGGGGACTAAAAACATGGTGGGCCCGACAAGTTACTAATAAAACCCAAAGGGGTTTTCCTCCTCTTATGCTCCAGAGCTAAAAACTCTTTTTTGGGGCAAAAAAAAAATTTTTACATGACCCGTGGCGGTATGACTTTGCGGGAAAAGGGGACTCCCCCTTTTATTCAAAAACTAAAAAAAACCCCCATTCTGGGAATTGACTTTTTTCTAGTAAAAAAAAAAAGCTTTATTTTAATTTTGGGAAGGGGCTGGGGAATTTAGGGTGTGTACGTTTTTCGGACCACGCACCTATTTTTCTTTCCATGCCCGAAAAATCCCCCAATTTTTTTTCCCCGGGCCTTTGGGGGGGAAATTAACCACTTCTTACTAAAATCCCCGATGAAAACCCGGCGGAGTTTAAAGCTTTGGGGCTTTAACAAAAATATTTTGGAAAAAAAAATTTCCCCAACATCTCCGCAGCGAAAACTCTCGGGTTTGGCTCATAAAGCAAAAATCAGGGGGGTTTTCTGAAATCCAACTTGCTTCCCAAAAGGGAAAAACGTAAAGGGGAAAAAGGGGCCATTAATGATTTTCTCCAAGATATAACCTCTCTTGATAAAAAGTTCCAAGTCAAACCCTTCACCTCTTATCAAAGAAAAAATTTTTTGCGGCTAGAAAATAAGCTCCCCAAACCCCATAACACATCAATTTTGAAGGGCCCCCTTGTTTTAACTCCCAAAAGGAAATTTTATATTTTATGGGGGGCCCTCCCCCAAAAAAAACTTGGGGCCCAAAAGAGTTAAGGTTCTTTCAAAAAGAGAAGTTAAAAAACCCTTATATTACTAATTCAGGGCAAATCTAAGATATTCGGAAAACCCCCAATCATTGGGAATGCCTTTTCACAGTTTATTTAAATTTTTATATAACTTTAAAGATTCCCAGGACTCCTAAAAGGGTTTATAGAAACACCATCACTTCCTTTTTAAACCCGGTTTTAAAATTCCCACCCCTAAAACCAATTCCCCCGCTGGAAGGGTTTTTAAAGAACCAATTTTCAAATTTAAAGAAAAAGAAGCCACAATAAAATCTTCCAAAACTAATAAGGCCCAGGCCCTGAAAGGGCCCCCCAAAAAACGAATAATATAAAAATATTTTTCTCCCCCTTGGCCCCTCCCCCTACCCAAAACTTTCCACCATTATTTTAAAAAGGGGGGGAAAAACCCCCAAAAAAGATGTTTTAATTTTCCCCCGGTAAACCCCTATTTTTCCAAAAACCGGCAAGGGAACCTGGGCAAAGTAACCAACTTTTCGGCCCATTTAAATTTCTGAAAATTGATATAAAAAAAAAATTTGCCCAAAATCATAGCGAAAAAATTAAATACATCCTGGCCCCCCCTTTTTCATTAATAAAAAATCAAAATGGGCCCTTTTTCCCAAAAGGGGCGCCAAAAAAACCCCCGGGTGGGAAATTTGGAGGGAATGGATCTTATTTATTAAAAAAAAAAATTCTGGGCAAAAACCCCTCCCTATTATTATCATTAGATGGGAAAAAGCCTTCAAACGGCTCAATTGGGGAAAAACTTTTAAAATGAAACAACTATTAAAAATTTGGGGTTTGAAGGGGCCCCCTTTTTAAAGCATTTCTTTCCCCCTTTTTCCCGCCCCTTTCCCTAGAGGGCTTACCCAGGATTTTTTTCTCCCCCTTTCCCAATTACCAAAGGCACAAACCCGGTTTCCGTCTCCCCTTTAATTTTTTTTCATGTGCATAGAACCCTAGCGGGGGATGATTAGGGGAAATTTAGCCTCAAACTCCCCGGGATCTTGGGTTGGGGAAATTAAAAATTTATAAAAAAAGCCTTTTCGGCGGACGAAAATTCTGATTGTCTTGGGAGTGACCCCGGGAAAGTTCTCTGGAAGCCCTCCTAGGCGTTTCCCGGAAAAATTTTTCCCCCTCAGCCTTATTATGCTAAATGTGTCCAAAACCCAATTTCTCCCCTTTAATATACCGGGAAACTCAAAAAAAACCCCATTTATCCCCAAAATTTAAATTCTTTGGTCTTTATACTTATTTACTTACTTAGGTATTAAAATCACATCCTCCTTAGGCCCTACAACAAATCAATTTTTGGAGCAAATATGGCTCCATGGTAGAGGAGGGGGGGGGAAAAAGGCTTATCCCGGGTTTCTCTTGGGCTTGGATTTGGGAAAAGGGTAAATGGTTTACCAAAAAGTTGTTTTCTCCCAAGGGGTTTTGTATGTAAAGCGATCCCCTTTCCCTATATCTATCAAAAACTTCCCCCTTTTCAAAAAAACCCAAACGATCTTCCTGGCTTCATATGGGGGGGGAAAAAAAACCGGGGTAGAAAACAATACTTTTTCTTTAAAAACTAACAAGGGGGGGATGTCCCGTTCCGAATCTGAAACTTTTAATAATTTAGCATCTGGGATTTGAAACCCCCTTTTTTTTCTTTTTTGGAAAATCCCCCAACTCCCCCCATTGGGGCTCAAAAAGGAGAGCTCCCCTCTTATTTCCCCCTAAAAAGTTTAAAAACTTTTTAGTGGGCAAAAATCCCGAATCTCAAGTATCCAATTAAACCCTTTTGGGCCCCCTTTGTTACAAAATTTCTTTCCCCAACATGGATTAAGGAAAGCTAAAACACAATAGTTGGATCCCCTTGGGCTAAAAAGGGTTTTCTCCTTTTCCAAAACTTTTCCCAAATAGGGGGGTTCCCTTTCTCCTTTTTTTCCTTTTGGAGGGGGGACGGATAGGGTCGAGGGCTTTTTTACTGGAAGACCAACTCTTTTTTAGGGCAAGCATCTTAGGACTTTTTTCTGAAATTTAAAGGGGCTCTTTATAATTTTGGGCCGCCCCCACATTTTTTTAAAAAATTTACAAGTTAAAACATTTTTACTGAGGAGTGGTCCTGGGCCCAGCAAAAACCCAAGAGATTTTTCCCATTTTTTTAACTTCCTAAGGGGGCCAAAAAGGGGGTTTTAAAAAGGCTATCAGTCATTACCCCCTTTTAGTTTTCCCGCAAGGAACCCCAAATAAAAAAACCTTTCTACGGGGACCCAAAAAGGGGAAAAGGATCTTTTTAGAATGCTTCCCTTTGCGACCCCGTGGCTAGCAGCTTTTTCAGCGGGTACAAATAACCCCCGAGATTTCATTAAAACATTTTAAAATGTCGAAAAAAAATGGGATCTTTAGGGGGGTATTTGGGCCCCTCCCCCTAGGTTTAAACTTTCTCAAAAACTAGCTCAGCACCTTTTTTGGGGGGGGGTTTTGGATAACCCCGGGCCCCCCCTTTCCCACATTTTGTGGGGGGGAGCTGTTCACAAGGGGCTCAACCTTTGGGAAAAAAATTTAGGAGTTTTCTTTCAGAACTAGCCTTCGAAAATAAATTTAAATTTCCCCGCTTTAAACGCTCCCGGGGCATAAACCCAAAGGGGGGACTTTCCCCCTTTCAAAAAAAGGGTTTTTTACCAAAGTTTTAGTGCAAAATTTGATTATCTATCGCTAAAAATTGGAAATCTTCCTCCTTTCCCGGGGTCAAAGGGAAAATTTTCCAAAAGGGTTAATTATCAAAACAGCTTTTGAAAACCCCCCCTTGGGGACCCCCCCCCCACTTGATCCCCGGGAAAAATTAAACATAAAATGGGGAAATTTTTGGGGCAGAATTTCCCGGTTTTTTTTAAATTTACTTTGGGGGCTTTTTTTAAGAGGTTTGATGGGGATGGGAAAAACTCTTTTAAAAGAAAAGCCAACCCTTCCACTTTCCCACTTTTAAAATAGCCTTTTTCCCGCCTTTTTTTTTGTAAATTTCCCCTTGCAAAAAAGCAATAAAATAAGTCCATACTACATTTGGGGCCAATCCCTTTATGTCTTTTTTCCTGACTGATTGATTAGGGGACAACTTGGCTTGTTTTTTTGTTTTCTTCCTGTTTGGTTTAACTTTTTTCCGCCCTAAAAACCCTTCTCGGCTAATTTTGTAAATGTATTTTTTTTTTTTTTTTGTTTGGAAAATTTATAATAAAAAATTGAAGATTTAAAAAAATCGTTCCCCAATTTCCCAAGGGGAAAATTCAGCATTTTTCAAAAGTGAATGCTGTGTTTTGGGCTTTTTAGGGAAAAATTTGGAAAACAAAATTTTTGCCAAAAAAACCCAAATTTATAGGGGGAAAACTGTAATTTGGAAAAAACATGTATGTCTTGAAATATGCACTTTATTTAAAGAAAAAAAACATTTACTTGCATTCTACTGCTTTTTGAGGATTGGGAAAAAAAGGGAATTTTAAAGCCTTTTTTCTGTATTATTTAAAATTTTTTGTTGGGGTTTTTTTTGGTTTTAAATGTTTTTTGGGTGTTTTTGCTGGACCCCCTTTGGGAAAGGGAAAATGGGTTGGGTGCAAAACAAAAGGGTTTTTTTTAAAAAAAAAACAAAAAAAGAAACAAAACAGGAACACCCAAAAAAATCCCAAAGGGGGCTTTTTCAGTACCATTAAAAATTCAAACAAAATATAGCTTTTTTTTCAGCTAAATGTTTCATTTAAAAATTTATACACAATATGAAAATGGTGGCTTAGTTCCCGTGCAGGGCTAGCCGTCATTCAATTTCCCGTTTCCCAGGGGCCTTTTCTTTCTTGCTCAGAGTTTCAGCACACTGTGGAGGAAAATGGCAAACATAGTTCTCAGGTTCTCTCTCTACACCTGCTCTGTGGAGCAGCAGGATTTAAAGGCCTACAGAGTTCCAATAAGACCTGGACCTGAATGTGGGAACAGCCTCCCACCCACACTATAGCCATTCTGGGAAAACAGCCCATTAGCTGCACGGCAGCTATACTACTTAGAACTCGGGTGTCAAAGACAAGGCCCGCGGGCCAAATCCGGCCCGTTTCCTTGTCTTATCCGGCTAGTGGCTGCTCCACTCACTGAGACAGGAGCAGGCACGGGCAGCACAGCTCACATAGTGAGGCAGGAAGAGGCAGCACACAGTGAGCTCAGGGGGCGGGACTGGCATCTCTGTGCACAGGAGAAGAGCACTGACCGCCTGGCTCCGCCTGCTCAGTACTCTGGCTCCGCCCCCTGCGGGCCTGGCAGGACGCTGAGCAGATGAGCTTCCTGCCTGGCAAGAAGATGCCTGCTCTTGTGGAGGACCAATCACTTAGGCTGGTAAGAGGCCTGTACTTCACTACTGGGTCTTACCAGCAAGTCCTCTACCTCCCACAAAAGGTCCTATCAGATAACCCCCACCACAGGTCTTACCAGTTAGCCTGCCTCCCCCCTGGGCCTCCCCAGCTAGCCTTCCTCACCCTCCCTGCCTCCCCCCTGGGCGTCACCAGCTAGCCTGCCTCACCACACCCCTCCCCCCCTGGGGCCCACCACTAGCCGCCCCACCATCTACCCACCCCCCCCCTGGGGCCCCCCACTAGCCGCCTCCCCTCACCTGCCTCCCCCCTGGGCCTCACCACTAGCCTGCCTCCCCCCTGGGCCTCACCAGCGAGCTTGCCTCACCATCTAGCCTACCTCCCCCCTGGGGCTCACAAGCTAGCCTGCCTCAAAATTTAGCCTACCTCCCCCACTCTGCCTCACCAGCTATTCTGCCTCACCATCTAGCCTACCTTCCCCGTAGGCCTCACCAGCTAGCCTGCCTCACCATCTAGCCTGCCTCCCCCCTGAGCCTCACCAGCTAGCATGCCTCACCATCTAGCCTGCCTCCCCCCTGGGCCTCACCAGCTAGCCTACCTCCCCCTTGGGCCTCACCACTACCTGCCCACCCTAGCCTACCCCCCCCCCCTGGGCCTCACCAGCTATCCTGCCCCACCATCTAGCCTACCTCCCCCCTGGGCCCACCACTAGCCTGCCTCCCATCTACCTGTTCCCCCCTAAACCCACCACTAGCCTGCCTCAACATCCCACCTAACCCAACCGGGCCTCACCACTAGCCTGCCCCACCATCAGCCTACCCACCCACTAGGGTCACCTCTAGACTCCTCCCCCAGCCTCATATCTTGCCTCCTCCCCCTAGGCCTCACCACTAGCCGCCTCCCACCTGGGGCCCCCCAATAGCCTGCCCACCATCTTTGCCTGCCTCCCCCTGGACCTCACCCCTAGCCCGCCTCCCCACTGGGGACCATCTGCCCCCTTTCCCCCCCCTGGGCCTCACCAGCTAGCCTGCCTCCCCCTGGGCCTCACCATTTCCCGGCCCCCCCCTGGGCCTCACCACTCCTGCCTCCCCCCTGGGGCCTACCACTAGCCGCCCCCCCTGGGGCCCCACCATCTACCTGACTCCCCTCTAGCCTGCCCCCCCCCCCCGGGCCTCAAAATCTACCTCCTCCCCCCCTGGGGCCCCACCATCTACCCCGCCTCCCCTTGGGCCCCACCATCTACCCACCCCCCCCTGAGCCTCCCCATCAGCCTGCCTTTCCACCTGGGGCCCACCAGCTACCGCCTCACCATCTACCCATCTCCCCACTGGGGCATCACCCCTAGCCTACCTCACCACAGCCTGCCTCCCCCCTTTCATCACCAGCTACCTGCCCCACCATCTAGCCACCTCCCCCCCGGGCCCCACCAGCTAGCCGCCCCACCCTCGATACCTACCCCCTAGGCCCCCCCATCTAGCCTGCCTCCCCCCTGGGCCTCCCCATCTTGCCTGCCTGCCTCCCCCCTGGGCCTCACCAGCTAGCCTGCCTCACCATCTAGCCTATCTCCCCCCTGGGCCTCACCAGCTAGACTGCCTCCCACCTGGACCTCACCATCTAGCCTACCTCCCCCCTAGGCCTCACCAGCAAGCCTGCCTCCCCCTGGGCCTCATCATCTTGCCTGCCTCCCCCCTGGGCCCCACCCTAGCCCGCCTCACCATCTAGCCCGCCTCCCCCTCCCTGGGCCTCACCAGCTAGACTGCCTCACCATCTAGCCTGCCAACCCACTAGGCCTCACCATCTAGCCTACCCCCCCCCGGGCCTCACCACTAGCCTGCCCCCCCCCCTGGGGCCCCACACTAGCCTGCCTCACCCTACCAACCTCCCCCCGGGCCTCACCAGCTAGCCTGCCTCCCCCCTGGGCCTCACCAGCTAGCCGCCTCAAACCCCTACCTATCTCTCCCCCCCTGGGATCACCAGCTACCTACCCCCACCATCTAGCCTGCCTCCCCTTGGGCACACCAGCTATCCTCCCCACCATCTAGCCTACCCCCCCCTGGGGCCCCACCAGCTAGCCCGCCCCCACCATCTAGCATACATACCCCACTGCTCACCATCTAGCCTACATCCCCACTGGGCCCCCACCATCTTTCCTTCCTCCCCCCGGGGGCCCCCAGCTACCTGCCTCACCTCTAGCCTATCTCCCCCCTGGGCCTCACCACTAGTCTCCTCCCCCTGGGCCTCCATCTACCTACCTCCCCCTAGGCCTCACCACTAGCCTGCCTCCCCCCCGGGGCCCCATCTCTTGCCTGCCTCCCCCCTGGGCCTCACCAGCTAGCCTGCCTCACCATCTAGCCTGTCTACCCCCTGGGCCTCACCAGCTAGCCTGCCTCACCATCTAGCCTGCTTCCGCCCTGGGCCTCACCAGCTATCCTGCCTCCCCCCTGGGCCTCACCACTACCCCTCCCCCCCGGGCCCCAACCCCTAGCCCTGCCTCACCATTAGCCTACCCCCCCCCTGGGGCCCCACCAGCAGCCTGCCTCACCCCTCTACCTGCCCCCCTCCCTAAGCCTCACCAGCTAGCCTGCCTCAACATCTAGCCTACCTACCCCCTAGGCCTCACCAGCTAGCCTGCCTCACCATCTAGCCTACCTACCCCCCAGGCCCACCCTCTAACTGCCCCCCCCTAGGGCCTCACTATCTTGCCTGCCTCCCCCCTAGGCCTCATCAGCAGCCTCCTCCCACCTGGGCCTCACCCCTAGCCTCCTCACCCTCTAGCCTGCCTCCCCCCTGGGGCCCCACCACAGCCTGCCTCCCCACTGGGCCTCACCATCTAGCCTACCTCCCCCCCTGGCCTCACCAGCTAGCATGCCTCCCCCCCCGGGGCCCCACCACTACCTCCCCCCCTGGGCCCAGCATCTTGCCCGCCCCCCCCCGGGGGCCCACCATCTAGCCTGCCTCCCCCCCCCGGCCCCACCCTAGCCGCCCCCCCTGGGGCCTTTACCATTTAGCCTGCCTCCCCATCTAGCCTGCCTCCACCCCCCCCCACCCCCGGGCCTCAAAATCTAGCCTGCCTCCCTCCCTGGGCCTGACCATCTAGCCTACCTCCCCCCCTGGGCCTCACCATCTAGCCTGCTTCCCCCTTGGGCCTCACCATCTAGCCTACCTCCCCCCTGAGCCTCCCCATCTAGCCTGCCCTTCCCCCCGGGGGCCTCACCAGCAGCCTGCCTCACCACACCTACCCCCCTGGCATCACACTACCTACCTCACCCGCTAGCCTGCCTCCCCCTTGGGCATCACCAGCTATCCTGCCTCACCATCTAGCCTACCTCCCCCCTGGGCCTCACCAGCTAGCCTGCCTCACCATCTAGCCTACCTACCCCCTAGGCCTCACCATCTAGCCTGCCTCCCCCCTAGGCCTCCCCATCTTGCCTGCCTCCCCCCCCCTGGGCCTTTACCACTAGCCCCCTTCCCCCCTGGGGGCCCCACCCTAGTCTGCCCCCAACCCGGACCTCACCATCACCTACCTCCCCCCTAGGCCTCACCCACAGCCCCCCTCCCCCCCCTGGGCCTCCCCCCATCTAGCCTGCCTCCACCTGGCCTCACCAGCTAGCCTCCTACCATCTACCTGCCCCCCCCCCCGGGCCTCACCAGCTAGCCTGCCCCCCCCCTGGGCCTCACCACTAGCCGCCTCCCCCCCGGACCTCACCAGCAGCCTTCCCCCCACCATCTAGCCTATCTCCCCCCTGGCCCCCCACCATCATCCCCCCCTCCCCCCTAGGCCCTCACCAGCAAGCCTCCCCCCCGGGGCCCACCATCAGCCTGCCCCCCCCACCGGGCCTCACCACTAGCCTGCCTCACCCTCTACTAGCCTTCCTCCCCCCTGGGGCCCCCCACCCCCCCCCCACCAGCTTTGGGCCTGCCTCCCCCCTTGGCCCACAAGCTAGCCTTTCCCCCCCCTGGGGGCCTTCCCCAGCTAAACCGCCCCCCCCCCCCCCCCCTGGGGCCCCACCAGCTTTGCCTGCCTCCCCCCTGGCCTCACCACTAGCCTGCCTCCCCCCGGGCCTCACCCTAGCCTGCCTTCCCCTTGGGCCCACCATCTAGCCGCCTCCCCCTGGGCCTCACCATCTAGCCTGCCGCCCCCCCGGGCTCACCACTAGCCTGCCCCCCCCCTGGGGGCCCTTTCCCTCCTTTCCTGCCTCCCCCTCCCTGGCCTCACCATCTTCCTGATTACTATCAAAAGGGGTGATTGTGACAGTAATCTTACAAATGAAACTACCCTTAATAGCTCTCTTAACGTTAAGGAGAATTTTACATTTACCCCATTCAAAAATTAAAATTGTGGGCCCCTTTCAAGGTACCTTGAGGCCGATGGGGCCCCCCAGTAAAAACGATTTTTGACACCCCTGACTTAAAAGAATATCAAAACCTACTTTTACTAAAAAGAAATGCTGTTTTCCCCCCCAACCGGGGGATTTTTCGATGGCAATACATTGCAGTTCCTCGCTGCAATTCACTGCCGGGAAAAGGCGGGACATACTGGCAGATGGCCCCCTTGACATCTCTGGAACTTCGATACTGAATACATAAACCTGCTTGGCACATCTGCCTTCCACAACTTTACCTGCTGGCAGCATAATAATTATATTACTATAATTATTATTTGAAATAAATATTCAATGTTTTTCATTTTCAAAACTAAATATTTTGTGTGTTTATATATATATAATATATATATAAAATATATATATATATAATAAAAATATAAAATATATATATATATATTTAAATTATATTTTTTTTTTTTTTTTTTTTAAAGATTATACCTCACCGGCCCACTTTATTAGGTACACCTCTAAAAAAGGGGTTACCCCCTTTTTGCCTTCAACGCCCTCAATTTTTTTTGGCATAGATTCCACAAGGGGGTTGCAACGTGTCAATTGGTACCAAGGGGCCCCCAAAGATGCCCAAAAAATTTTCCCCACACCATGACACCACCACCCCAGCCTGAACCGTTGAACAAGGGAGGTGGTCCCCTTTCGTTGTTTACGCCAAATTCTGACCTACAACCCCAATGTCGCAGAGAAAAACAGACTCATCAGACCAGGGAACGTTTTTCCAATCTTCTACGTCCAATTTCGATGACTTGGGGAAATTGAGCTCAGTTTTTTTCTTAGCTAAAGGGGTGGCACCCGGGTGGTCTTTTTTGCACTGCATGTAGCCATCTGGTCCTCAAAAGTTCGTCCGACTGTGGTTCAGACGAGCTCTTTGCTCTACCTTGTTGTAACGGGTGGCTTATTTAGTGTCACTGTTGCTTTCTATCACAGCTCGAAAACCACGTTGCCCATTCTCCTTTGACCTCTGGCATAACAAGGCTTTACCGCCCAAGCAGACTGCTCGCTCACTGATGTTTTTTCTTTTTCGAGACCATTCTTCTGTAAACTCTAGAGATCGTTTGTGCGTGAAAATCCCAGGAGATCAGCTGTTTCTGAAATACACTCAGAACACAGCCCTTCTGGCACCAACTCACCATGCACGTTCAAAGGCACTCAAAATCACTCTCTTTCTTCCCCATACTGATGCTCGGTTTGAATGCAGGATAATTGTCTTGACCATTGTCTACATGCCACTAAATGCACTGAGTTGCCGCCATGGAGATGGATATTAGAAATTAAAGTGTTTAGAGCAGTTGGGACCAGGTGCTATCCTAATAAAGGGCCGCGTGAGTGTTACCTTTACTATATACTATTATATATTATACCTATATTACCTATATTATATCATATCTTTTCATAAATCAAATGCTTAATAGGAAGTATTTCATTTACAAGTTAGAATAGGGACATTTGGTTTCTAACAATACTAGAGGAGAAACAGCACAAGCTCCTACCACCTCTTTTTTTTTGTTCAATTGCTCATACAGAATTATGTGACCATTTACTAGTTCTAATTCTATTATCTAGCATGCAATTCGATTCTATAGATAAATGACATAAAGCACTTGCAAAAAGAAACAGCATTTTACTTTACATTAACAAAACACCCCAAATCAAATTTCAGTAATAGGTAGTATGTTCCAGATGTGTTATTTTCAGTGCAGAGCTTCATCTGCTTAGATGCTCGTTCTTCTTCTTCCTACGAACTTTCCCTAACAGTGATGAATGAGTAACTGTCATTCTGCCATAAAATAAGGGCTTGAAAATATAGTTGCTGACAGCTGACTATGTTTTCTACTGTTCATTATGCAGCAAGGGTAAAATAAATGCCTAAAAATTGTTATGTATTTTTATATACCCTAGTGCAGTGTAAAACTTCAAAATGTTGGTTTAGGTAGTTTAGTAAAATGTAATAAAAGTTTTAAAAGTATATTTGTTAGTCAATACAAATTGTATTTCTTGTAAACATTTGTTGCTGGTTTTTATGTTTTGCTGTATGTCACTCAAAGCTGCGTTACCCAGCTCACTAAAAACCCCAGTCACTCAATAAATTCCTAGTCTGTTGCTCCCTGTGGCTAAATATTTTTGGTTTCTGCCCACTCTGAAGGGCATTCTGTGCCAACTATGCTTCCCCTTATGCATGTGGGCTGGTCTTTTTTTATTTAAAGAGACAGTTTATAGCAAAACACCCAGATATCCTCGGCTCTTCACTTGACCCAAACTGTAGACAACAAAGCAGTTGCAAGCAATAATTATAGGAAAGCTGCTGTTTTGAATCTTAAAATCCATAATAAGGTAACTCTCAGGTGCTAAACAGAATGTGAAGTGAATGGGACCAATGACAGACTATTGGAAAAGGCATGAAGACCAGAATGAGGAGGACAAAGACATGAATGAATAATATATGGTGGCTGGCAGCAACAACAAACAAAAAGGAACCCACAAATCTACATAACTGAAATCTGTTGTCCCTTCAGTTTTTCGACCAGACACCAGTGACTTTCCTCTGTCCTTGAAAATATCCCTATATATCCCTGAGCTAAAACTGACACTGACAGAAGAAAGGGCCTTTAGGACACCTATGAATTAACCTATGGGACTTAACTCAACAAGAAACAACACTAAGAATAATTGAGAAATAAAAAATTCTAAGAACAATGGGACATAATTTATTTAAAACTCACAGAAACAAGACTATACTTACTGCTAAAATACCAGGACAAAAATCATTCCCAGTAGGAGACAAAAAGGCCAATTGCTACATGGCAGAATTTGGGCAGGTGTAGAATACTGTGCTTATTGTCCTGCCAGTGTGCAAGTAAGTAGAGGCTGGGATCTTATGATGGTCGATGACTCTATGATTTTAAAGTAATTAATTTCCCTTTGTCTGTGATTTTTTTTCTCATTTCGCTTAGTTAGTGTAGGATCACCACATAGACAAATGAGAACCGCTATATGCTGTTGTGAGGCTTGTGTCAATTTCGCACAAAATTATAACTACGGTAATACCTCATGTTTGATACTTTTGAGTATGCAGTTTTGCCATGTGATTCTGGGAGGCAGAGATTTTCAGTATTTTGTGTTTGACATTTAAAATTCTTGAATATATATATATATAGTATTTAGCGGGGTAATAAGAGTAATTCTGCCAAAAACCCTTACAATAGATAAGGAACAGACATACTAAAAGGTGTACCATCGCACTGGTGACACGCTACTTTTGGCGACCTAGTGAATAGACAAAACTGCCAGAAAGCTTGCACTTAAATTACTCCTAAGAATCACACTCACCGCTGTTAAATATAACAGACCTCCTGTGAATAATAAGCACCATTATGGAGATTCGCCAAATAACATATGTTCTCATTTAGCAAAAATTCATACTGCAACCTTCAAAGTGGCATGTCATACTACTGCTGAGCTGTTAGTATATATCTTTCGTAGTTATAGTGTTTTTGCGCAGTTCTACCAGTATCTGCTGATTACCTTGACACAGTGTGAGCATGTATGGGTGCTCCGGTCCCATATAGGTATCCGTGTCTCCTCTCGCTGGTCAATAACTAGTGGTGATGTCACAATCACTACGGAGCCTCCTTAGCTACCAAACACTCCGACGTTGTTTCATGAACACAAGTTGTTCTAAGTAAGGGATAAGCATAGCCAGCGTTATTCAGTGACTCCATTATAAGATGATACTTGCCATGTGTGGGGAAGAAGCACATAGCGTATCTTACTGTCTACCATGATACACACATAAAAAGAATCATTTCTTCAGAACGTAACAAAAACCTGCATGTCTACCAACAACAACCATATCAAAAAGAAAAGAAAACCTTTAATTGTAATTTGTTAAAAGCATATACGTTTATTAAAAGCGAATCCATGTTTTAAAATGATCAGTGATTTCCACCTATTGACAAAAAAGAATAAAAAATTATACATGATGCATTTATTTAAGAAATATAAATTGCTACGAAATATTAATCTCTTTAAAAAGCAGGCAGTTCGACTTAGGAGTTGAGACCAATTGGTATCATGGTATTTAGATTAAAAATCCATTTATTTCAGCCTGTGAAAAAAATATTTAAAATATTTTTTCTTTTCCCTTCCCTTCCTTCTCTCCTTTTTTTATATAAAGACTAAATAATATTATTAATTTTATTTTTTGAATTATATCATTGCTCCGAAATATCATTAGCTATCTCTCTAAAAAGCAAACAGTTTGACTTTGGAGTTGAGACCATTTAGTATCACGGTATTTAGATTTAAAATCCATTTTTTTCAGCAGGTGACATTTTGATTATAATGTCACCTTGTCTGCAGCCAATCTCAATTTTTTTCAATGCCATAAAAGGAAACATTAGAGATTTGTCTGATGCACTGAAAAAAAAAAGTTTAGATAAAGGGTGTCCCAAAAAACCTTGTTTGAGGCTAGAAAAGGGTATCCTTAACTGAATGTAAAGGGTTCTCTTGGTGCTGCCCAAATACATATTATCACACAAACAGTGTATCACATAGATTACCCCCTTCGTTAGACATGTAATGTAATTCTTAATTTTACATTCTTCAGTCTTCTCCATACCATAAAAATGGGAAATTATCTGATTATTTTTACAAGACTGGCAAGCATAAAATTTTTTGCAGGGAAACAAACCTTGCTTGGTGTTTTTTTTAACCAATTGTGCTTATTTTCTGAATTACTTTTATCAATAATTTTATAGTCTTAAATGTTGGTGCTACAATATTACCTAGATTATTAGCCCTCTTCTCTCCCCAGGTTCTCACATGTAACTGTGGTCACTTTCTGCCATACATTCTCGTCGTGACTGTTTTATTATTCATATGTGCTGTTATCTATACTTAGCAAAATGACCTCATCATGGAAAAATCTAGTGTATGATTAATTGTTCATCAGTATCCTGCTCCTGTACAACTTCTCCCATGTAGCATTTTTCCTTTTATTGCCTCCTACTGGGCATTTTTTTTCCCAGTTCTCTTCATTCTGTGTGAAAAGTGAAATGGAGAGGATGTCACAGCTCTGCAGACCTCTTGCTATGGTCAGTTTTCTTTCCCTGGGGGAGCTGTCACTCCCCCCCAATGTAACGAGCAATTCTTTAACCAGAAGACCTGTATTGGTGAAAAACGGGGTTAAACTTTTCCCCTTTTAAATGATGAACAAAATGTGAGAAATGAAAAAATTTTTTTTTACCTCCTGCCGGGAAAGAAGGGGGGGAGCAGAGTGTAAAATGTGTGTCATAGGGGTGAGGGGGGGGGAATCTGGCACCCAAAAAGAGAAGGGAAAAAAATTGCCCCAGATTCTTAACATCAGAGCTGTCACTGGAGGAGAAGCAGAGACAAACTCAGGTAGCCTCACACAGCTCAAAAGGGGTAAAAGGAAAGACAAATGGGGAAACACAGCCCACACTTGAGAAAACGGGACGGGGACCCCCTCCACACAGAGTGATCCAAGGGAGAGAAGCATAGTTCAAGCAGCCCCATACAGCTTTCAGGGGAGAGAGCACAAAGAGTGCAGGTCACCCAAATTTAAAATAGGGGGGGTTTGTGTTCTGCAAGGGGATGGGGCCCGGGCCCAGGGGTTAAAATAAATATCAGGCTCCCAATCACAGTAAAGGGGGCATGATGAAACCCCCTAGGTGCTAAAAAAGCCCCTGACACACCCCAAAATTAGCAAATTTAGTGTATAAAAAATTTGATTTGGGTTTTAACACAACCCAGTTGAAAAATTTCTTATTTTTACTATTCCCTTTCAAAACAGTTATGTAGTAAAAAAAAAATCCTTTAATAACCAAGATTCTAACTAACTAATTACCACATACATAGCAGATTATATACAAGTCACAAAAGGAAAATTTAAAACGTTGTAAAACCCAAAAAAAATTTAAATTAGAGAGGCAAACTTTTGGAAAACCCCAAAATTTTTCACAAGTCCTATCCATGCAGCATGGTCAGTTTATCTGCCTCGATTGCTCAAACAAGCTAATAGGAAAGAGAAAGGGAAATATCAGAATGATTCATAACTATCTGATCAAAGTATCAAAGTCACATTTCAAGACAAAAAACACCTAACTAAACAAATAATTCCCAAACACATTCTTCATGTTTTTTAAATTAAGATCTAATGTTCAGGGAAAAAGAATGCACCCTTCGAATTTAGAATTTAGTACCCTGAAGATCACTTTTGTTTTAGTTTATCAATTCTGTATTTCCAGGATGCCTTGTATGCACAGCCCTATTCAGGACTTATCACAGATTTTCCCATGTGTTGTAGTCAAGGGGTTTTGGCTTTCCCAATTTTAAAACACAAAAAATTTATTGATTAAAAAAAATCTTTTTTTTTGTTTTATTTTGGGTTTCTTGTTTTATCTTCTATTAAATTACTCAATATGATTTCAACTTCAGTTCTATTAGTGGCCTTAAATTTTGTAGACCCTAAAATAGCAAATTTTGGTTAAAAAGATGGGTGCTTCACTCATAAAGTTTTACGCTTTGAAAATTTTGGTTTTGGTGTTCAGTGGGTTTTTTTCTTCCAAGAAAAGTGTTTTGTATTTATAAATAAAAAGTTCCCGTTTTTTTCTCATTAGAAAATAAAAACCCCCAAAAAGCATTTTGAAAATTAAATGGAAATCCCGGTGGTCTAACATTTCTCTACCTGTTTTGGGGGCCCCAAAATTTTTTATTTTATTTTTTGTATGTCAGCAGCCACTTCCTTCAGGGGGTTCATCCATGAACACCATTTTTATTCAGTGTCTTTCTAATCATATATACATAAACAGAGGTGTTAACAGTTTGTAGTGCCTTCTGTAGTTATTTTGATTTTACTCTTAGGTTCTTTTTCCTTTTCTATTAGTAGACCAGTCGATGTACACCTACAGTATGTCTTCAAAAATTTCTTATGGGAGTTTTTTCCCAATTAAACATCTCTTGAACGGGTTTTTTAAGGTTTCTAAAAGTTTTTTTGCAGTGAAGGGAAAGGTTCACACTCACCCTCTTTCTTGAAAAAGAAACCGATTTGTCAGTAAACCCAGGGTTTTTGTTTGTTTGGGGGAAAACACCTTGAAACTTACCCAAAACCCCCTTCTACTTAATTGATACAACATTTGCAAGGCCGCTTTTGGAAGTCATTAGCACAGAGGTTCACTTTCATTTTCTTCCTACATAATGGATGTTTATTAAATGTGTTCAGTAAATTACATAATCAGTACAACTGTTCATGTGTTATTAGTCAAGTTATCAGTGGCCCTCATTTACTAATGTGGCTGTGCCAGAAATGTGTTTTAAACTTCACCAAAAAGTGTTTGGGGCTATATCTACCAAAGTGTTAAAGGGCACCCAAAAACCCAATTTTGATGCGGATTCGCGCTAAAAACCACAGTCGGTTTTTGGATTTGCCATTGACCCCATACATTGAATGTACAGGACGCTAATCCAGTGGAAGATCTGACAGGTTTGACAATATGCCAGAATCCAGTGGATTGCAAAACCGACCAGAAAAAATATGGGCTGTGTAGACTACAGAACGGATTTTTTATTGCTGTCTACGGGGGCATAGGTTATAGTCAGATTTATGTCAGATTCTAAACACTAAACCTGCTGAAAATCTGACTAAAAACCTGTGCTATGTAGACATAGCCTTAAAAAGGGTTTTTCTCAGCATGCTGATTCACTGACTCACAGGCAGTTTTGCATTCACTCAGTTTGTGAGTGGGTCTACAGCAGTGATTAGCATATATTAACTTCAAGCCATTTCTCTGACAGAGCAGGAGATTGTTATCTCTAACACAATTACAGATAACACCATGCTTTTCTGTCCTCACAGCACATGTACCTTTTTTTTTACTGCAGTAATGTGAAACCTAATCATTAACTCAAGTCGTCCGCTCATCATCGGGGTGATGAACCTACTCTGCCTCTCCAAATCAAACAGGTTTTTGGGGTATGAGGTTACCTTGGAAACCTGTGTGCAGTCAAAAGGCTAAAAGCTTCTAAAGACTAAAGAAAAAAAATTTTGACCAATGTATTAGAAAATTCTTCATTTAATTGTGCCTTTATGTTAAAGCAAATTTTGTAGTGAGAAAACCCCTTTAAGAATTTTCTGCACACGGGGACAGGGGCCAACTTAGCGAATAGGGTAATTATGAAAAGTGGACATAAAAAATATGACATATTTACCCAAAAGCCGTGCCAAAAGCCCCAAAAAGGGTAAAAAGAAAACCAAGAAAAAAAAAAGGTCTAAACGTTAAATACGTTAAAGTAGCACCAATGTTTAAATATTATGAGCAACTATATAAAATTTATCTTTTTTTAACTGCCTATCTAAGTTTACGTGTCTTGACTTGATATTTAAAAGAGGGCTTTTGTTTTGTATATTTTTGTGACTTAAAAACCCAAATAAATTTTTAGAATCATGCAAAACCCAGGGATTACAAAAGGGTTATTTACCTTTTATTGCAATTTAAAAACTAATTAATAATTTAATATATTTAAAGAATAAAAAAATTTTTTTATTCAAATTTTAAAAGGGGTTGTCTCATTTTAAAGGTTTGCTTTTTTTTTAACCCTTACCGACCTATGAGTAAAAGTACTCATAGCCCCGGTAAGCGGCTTTAAAACGGGATCGGGGCCCGATCCCGCTTCAAGGTCGGGTGTTCGGCTAATTGCTTTTAACACCCCGTTTCAGCGAAAGGGGTGGCGTGGCCCGCCCGCGCGTTTAAAACCCCTCGACGCCGCGGCTAAGATGGCCGCGGTGTCCCGAATGATGAAAAGCGGGTCGCCACCATTTTTCAGCCCGATCAGACATCAGCGAAAAAAACGCAGAGCCGAGGGGTAAAAATGCCACAGAGCCTTGTGAAGGCTCTAAATGCTCCTGTTCCTGTTTGCCCCCATTCCGTCAGCAGACAGGGGGGTTGGGAAACCGCCATTTTGTACACCCTAAAGCATTCCTATGCAATATTAGGGGCTGTATTTAAAGATCTCGCCCCCTAGTGTCAAGCACCATAGGGGGACTAAATTTTAAAGTAAAAAAAATAAATAAAAAAAGTTTTAAATACAAAAAAAAGTATTTAAAGTTCAAAACCCCCCTTTTCCCCTTTTACAAATAAAAAAAATTAAAATAATAAAAAAGAACAATATTTTTTTTTGCCCGTCCAAAAAATCCGATCTATAAAAAAAATAACTAATTTATCCCTTTCGTGAACAACGTAGAAGAGAAAAAAATTCCAAAAAGCCAAAATTTTGGGTTTTTTTGTCATTTCACGTCGCATAAAAATTGGAATAAAAGTGATCAAAAAAGTCGCATCCGTGTCAAAGTGCTAGCTTTAAAAAGTACACTTCTGCCCACAAATAGTGCCGCCTCACTGATGTCCGTAGGTGTTAGCACAAAAATTCATTGGTCACACAAAAAGGTGCTGCGGCCCAAATTTCAAAAATAGAAAATTTTTTGGTTTTTTTTTTACAGACCAAAACATAACGGAACCCACGTTTGGTATTCCCCGTTGCGTATAAATTGAAAAAGTTAACCACATTTTACCGAAGAAAAAAAACCCCAAAAAAAACAAACCTCCACAAAAATGGCGCAAGTAAGTTTTTTTTCCTTTTTGCCCCCTTTGGAATTTTTTTAGCCTTCCCTATTATACTTATAGTAATATGAAAAAAATTCTAGAAATACACTTGTCCGCAAAATAAAAGCCCTTATGTCTATTGGTGGGAAAAATAAAAAATTATGGCTTTAGGGGCAAAGGAAAAAAAATTAAGGGCCCAAATTTTTTGACCCCCGTCAGGGAAAGGGGGTTTAAAAATCTTGCAAAAACAAGTCACTTTGAATATTTTTCCCCCAACAATGTCCCTTCCTATTCCCCTTGTATGGGCTGCATCAGCTCCTCAGGTCACTATAGCTACAGACCTGTTCAATTCTCAAGAAGGGGCCCCCAGCATGGTTTTTCTATAGCTACAGACCTGGCTTTACTGCAGCCTATAAAGCCGTAAAAAACACCCCTGAATTCAAAAGTGCCAAAAAAAAACAGACTGAGGTAAGATGAAACAATGTAGTGAGACAACCCTTTAAAATAACAAGGGAAGTAGCAGACAGGAGTTATTTTTAATCCCCCCTTGCTTATAGTTTCAGGTCAAAGATGTTGTGAACGAGTCCAGAAGTGACCTGAAATGCTTAGGCTTAGGTGGGAGTCCCTTACTAACTCGCTGTGCTTGCTACTTGCCATATTATTTTAAAGATTTGAAATAAAGAAGAATACTTTTATTCCATATACCGTATATACTCGAGCATAAGCCAAGTTTTTCAGCACAAAAAATGTGCTGAAAAATGGACCTGGGCTTAACTATTAAAACTTCCCCCACCCCCATCCCATCCCAACACTATATATCCTCCTCAACCCATATAATAACCCATACCACCCCCACCCTCCTTTTCCACATTTCCCCCCAAAAAAAACCCCCCCCCCCCAAAAAAAAAAAAACCCCCCCCCCCCCCAAAAAACCATTTATAAAAAAAATACCACCCTGGGGCGAGAGCAGCGCCCCCGTGCTCCGCGTGGACCCGGGGGGCCGCAAATCGCGGCCGCCCAAAATTTTAAACGCACAAACAGGTATGTCACCGTGGTGGCGCTGAGCAACCCGCCTGTGCCGAGGAGAGCGCGCGGGGGCGGACAGCGAGGAGGCGGGGCGGGAGGAGATGGACAGCGGGGAGCCGGTAAATGTTTTTTTTTTTTTTTTAAAAACCCACAACACCTGCCCCATAGCCTATCCTATATGTAGGGGGGCCCATAGCCTGCCTAATTCCCCCCCCCCCCCCCCACCTGCCTATAGCCTGCCCATACTGCCCTTAGCCTGCCATACCCGCTAGGGAGCCTATACCTGCCCATACCTGCCTATAGCCCGCCCATACCGTAGGGGGCCTATTCCTGCCCATACCCCGCTAGGGGACCATACCTGCCCCATAACTGCTAGAGTGGGCCAATCCCTGCCCATAGCCTGCCAGGGGGGGCCTATACCGCCTTTAAACCGCCCTTAACGACCATACCCAAATAGAAAATGGCCACAACCCGGTAAAAGCAAAGAAGTCGCTTTTTTTCATTTAAAAACAAGTGGAGACATCACAAGCCAAAACATGGTGGGTGCAGACGTGACACTTTCAGGTTTACTAACCCTTGTCGTAGCACACCCATACCTCCTATTTCCTGCCTTGAGGGCCTTACCGCATAACCTGCCTATGGGGGCAATTTCCTGCCTATGCCTGCCAGGGGGGCATATGGCCTATAACTGCCTTTGGGGACATTAAAGCCCATCCAGCCTATAAGTGCCTTGGGGGACTTAAACTACCCCCTGTGGGACATTATACTGCCTATATCTGCCCATGGGGCAATTAACTGCCTATATCTGCCTAGGGGGGCTATAGTGCATAACCCGCCTATAGGGACATTAAATGCCTATACCAGCCCCAAAATTTCCTATGGGGCATTAAACTGCCCATGGGGGCATTAAAAATGCCTTTCTGCCCATGGGGGGCATTAAACGCCTATGTAAAATTTTTTTTTTTTTAAAACTGTTTTTATTTTTTAAATTCACCCCTAGCCGCTGCGTTTTCCCCCCTAGGCTTATACTCAGTCAATAAGCTTTCCCGGTTTTTGTGGCAAAAGTAGGTGCCTCGGTTTATACTCGGGTCGGCTTCTCCTCGAGTATATATGGTACTTGGATTTCTTTCCCATATTTCTGGATTTTCAAAGCTTCCATCTTCAGCTGTGGCCGACAGCTAGAAATCCAAGGTTCAGAGATCAGGAAACTGAGTCTATAATCGTTGCAGCAGGGTAAGCTTTGGCTTTGTTTTGAGTTATAAAAATGTTTTAGTTTTAGTCAATAATGACTTTTGCTAAAGAACTATACTTGACAGATTTCTTAACATTTGTATAGTAGCCCCATTGTGGTTAAAGGTAGCTGTCAGTAATTCAACATTTTGCAATGCCCTTTGTCATATTATGCTATCATTTTTTTTTTCTTTTGACCAAATGACTCCTATTTGCACCTGACATTTATCTTTAATATTTTCTCTACTTCACATCTAGAGGGATAATAAATCATGAGTAAAATGTTAGTTCATTAAAACCATAACATTTTCTCTCATCTTCATTTAACCTCCTCTTAATTTTGCTAGAATCCTTCAACAACAAAAAGGTCAAGTGAAACATTAAACATTCCATTTGTTAGCATTATTATAGCCTTTGACTCAGCATGGGTTACAAAGTTACCACATAACTCCTTACATTTGTGACTAAGGGCTTCTTTCTGTTCCTTATAATAAACTGTTAGCAACAACAGATCATGACTTCCAAAGAAAATTGAAGTATGGCAAGTGCAGCATTCTATAAATTGTGCTTCATTATGTTTTATGATCCACTGAGTAAAAATGCAATATAAATCAGTGGCTTGGTAAGTTCTCAATGGTTTCGATTGTTGTGGCAAAAGCTATGATATGACAATCTAAAATTTTTAAACAACAAATAAATGCATACTTTAATAAGAAATACTTCAAAAAATGTGTAAAAAACAAAAAACATTTAACAGTAAAATTTCATTTTTCACATTAAGGGCGATATGTATAAGTTTTGCCACTTAGATGCCAGTTTTGAAGTGCATTATAATAGCATAGAATGCGCCTGAATCTATGAACCTGGTCTATTGCGGGTCATAAATCAGGTGCATTCTAGCACTAAGACGATACTTCAGGCTCAGGTAAATCACTTTGAAAGTGCTCTACCTGTTTCAGCAGTAATGCGCCTGGATTTGCCTTACTGAAGCTATAAATGTGTAGAATCGTACGGTTGTAGTGCGACATGCCTCCAACACGCCCCCCCACCCCATCTCAGGCGCATTACAAAATGCTGAGGGGGCTCTGTAATGCGTCTGATATTGGTGTGCGGGCAAATTAAAACTATGGGCTAGATCTTGGGCTGGAAAGACGCCAGACTTCTGCCACAGCCCTGTTCATACATGTCGCCCTAAAAATCTAACAGAAAACAGTACGTTTGCAGCCCTATGGAATACTTTCATGTAATATAAACAATAGAAGTGTTGCAACAAAGTTTTACCTCAGACTTCTGTCATTCAAAATAATGTGAATGATTCAACTGATTCAATTGTAAAATATAAGACTATTAGAAGTTACTACGGTATTACTATAGAATTTATATGTCAAACAGGCCTCTCTATCTTCAGTTATCACATATTTTCAGTGTCCATGACCACACAACAAGAAAATAATTAGTGGGAAAGTAACACGATTAAAACTATCCAAGAGCAAAATTAATATGGATTTGCAGTTATTATAGTCATTTACTGTATGTATTTATTCATTAATAAAGCACCGACACATTTCAAGGCTCTGTACAGATTTTGTCATCATGCATATCTGTCCCCATTCGCATTGAAACTCACAGTACATAAAAATTATGCACAATGAATTGAAATTCTACATTTACATTATATTACTACATTAAAATTATGTATTTACTTGGCTGTGATAAAGAAAAATAAAATTTTTGATTGACCTAGCCAAAGTCTGATTTGAGCCATAAGAGATCCTGAGGCTTGGTCTGTAACAAACAATTCATTTCTATGTAGGACAGTATAAGAACTTTGTTCTGTACATGGTTACCAATCTTTTAACAATTTTCAGGATATGTATGTATGTATGTGTGTGCACATGATAAATAGCACTATTTCTGGCCATTAAACAACTTCCTTGTCAGCTTTTACCATGTTTTCATAATGTTGACACACTAGCTGCCATGATGTCTCCTAGATACTTCACATACACAGAAAACAAGATCCTACTCCCCTATATTTTTGGAGCACATTGTAAGAAGAAGCAGCATGGAAGATATTATAAAGAAGTACTGAGCAGTATAAGATGTGATTCAAGCTCTACACAGCGTTGGCACCAGCACACCAAGCTTACATATTCACTTCTCTACCAAACATACAGTGATGAACTTAGAAGAGAGATGGAGAAACAGGGGCATAATAAGTAGAGAAGCAGCACTCCTGGAATAAGAATAAAGACTGTTTTCCGTGGTGCCATACAATTAAAAAAAAAAACTCACAGCACAAACTATCTACTGAAAAAAACACATCATTTATCTACTCTTGTTGAATGCAACAAATATAAGTTAATAAGTCAAGCATTATGTTTTGAACAAATGCAGTTCAGGGCATAATATTGATTGAACATTTGATCCTTAGAAGGTCTTACAATTAGGCAAATACAAACTCAGAACACCAACACTTGATGGATTACACTATGTTATTATTTATTTAATAAGAACTAAGCCAAAATGCAGAAACAGGTTGTGAAATTTTGAGTACACCCTTACAGTTTCCATAGGAATTAAGAGAGTAACTAGCAGCCAGGTACTGCAAATGAAATGCTGTTGACTAATTGATTATCAGCAAATGTGAGCTATTCTATAAAAGCAGAAAATTTGGTAGTTTGCTGTTCTGGAGCATTTAAGCATGTGTTAACATAGTGGCAAAGAGGAAAGACATCAGCAATGAACCTAAAGAAGCATATGTTGGACAAAGTAGACATGTTTGGCTATAATGCACAGAGTATCTAGAAAAAAAATTCATCATAACAGATCAGCAAAACATCTCATACCTACTGTCAACGGAGTTGGAGTGGTCATGATTGGACTAGCTTTTCAGCCACAGGACCAAGGCACCTTGAAGTCATCAAATCAACCATAAACCCTCCTATTCACCTAACTTTTCTTGAGTCAGATATGAGGCCTTCTATCTAACAGGTAAAGCTTGGCTGAAACTGAGTCATGTATCAGAAGAATGATCCCAATTACACCAGCAATCCTACAAAAGCCTCCTGCACTGATTACTCCATCTGAATTTACTATTAAAATCCATACCCAGGAGTTTTTACACTGTAAGATCAGATTATAGCTGCTATGTGTTGCAGCGAGGAGAGGGAGTTTCTACTGTCTTACTTAAAGGGGTTCACTCACTATAATGATGGTGCATTCCCCAAGTAAACAACACACATACACATGTCTGTCCACATGATGTAACAGAAAATAGAATTCATTAAACTTGGACACTGTCTTTTTCTTTTGCTAAATGGTCCAATTTTGATTCTCACTTGCCCATTGTAGGTACTTCTAGAAGTGTAAAAGGTCAACATGGGCACTCTGACCAATCTGAGGCTATGTACTCTTATACGTAGCAATCTAGTATGTACCGTGTTCTAACACCTTTTTGTGATACAGTAGCTCTTATGTGATGGGACTAGATGACATAGCCTTTGCTCCTCATGTGCACCAATGAGTCTTGGGGAACCATGACCTTGTTAACAGTTTACTGGTTTTCCTACTACAAACAAATATTATTAAAAACTACTGCATAGTGGTAAAAACCTACAAAACTGATGATTTCAAAAATGTACGTAAGATTTTGCCCAGTCGTCTAGCCACCACTATTTGGCCATTGTCAGTCATTCAGATTACACTTGCCCATTTCATATACTTCCCACACATCTCATTTGCAAAATCAAGAACTGATACTAATACACTGTACCATCACAGGCACCATTGTCACAAGATAAATAATTTAATTTACTTCACTTGTCAGAACAAAGAGGGATATTTTATTTACTCTGTGAGGACTGACGCTTTAAATCTCCTGTATATAAGCATGGTTTGGGGCGTCAAATGCCCTGCTTATTAACAAGGCTTTTTACAGTCCTAATAAAAATAAGTAAAGTCATCCCTCTTATGTACGACACTTAGACCCGTCTAGCTGTGGTTGCAGGCAGTTAGTATTTTATCATTTAATGTTATGTTTGTATGCTGTGCACTAACTGCTTTTTATGGTCAGTACTGTCATTCTTGGAGTACTGGATTGTTCTGTTCTTCTTCAAAGCAATGTGATGCTAATTTTCAGTCGGCTTCCTACAATATGTCACATGCACACATTTTTCTTTTCAAATAGATGAATGAACTTATATTGTTTGGAAAACTCTATTTTTGTCCCAATTGGTTTTATATCTTTATATGACAGGTGCATCCAACAAGGATGAGTTCTCATATGATGCTTGTTTTTCGCTCATAAATTTAAGAGCACTGGTTATTTCATTGAAATATTTGTCATACTGCCAAAAACATGTGCTGTGGGAGTCATATTTCTGTCACTCCACTTCATCCTGTAGACCCATGTTTTGTGATCAATGAAGCCATGCAATAAAACATACAATCCAGTACCTACAGGAATAGTATAGTAATAGGGTCATATTTTGAGAACTGCAAAGAAAATTTAACTGTTTAAATTTAACAGATGAATGACTATAATATTAACTTTATCAAATATTAATTTAGCCTATAGTTGACATTCCTGCAGGATATTACAAATGTGTTTATATGACCAATTATTTGAAACTTCTATGTATCGTATTATGTTCACATGTGGGATTTGAGATATGA
This sequence comes from Phyllomedusa bahiana, assembly GCA_025379985.1. NCBI lineage: Eukaryota > Metazoa > Chordata > Amphibia > Anura > Hylidae > Phyllomedusa > Phyllomedusa bahiana. The sequence continues at coordinate 41,190 of JAODAL010022620.1, forward strand.
CAGTAAACCATTACCTCCTAAAAAGAAGTTTAGCAAAATCATATGTCACATGCATGTGGATTTGCTATAATTTTTAAAAAGAAAAAAATCCAACCAAAATGATCTTCTTTTTCCAATGCTAAAAACAACTGTTGCAAAGTATTTTCTAACAAGAGCTACAAAGAAAGCTGCATCAGCTTCAACTGAAATGTATTTAGTTGCAATAAAATAGTTTAAAGGTTTATGTAAGCAGTTATAAGGCACATTGACTGTTTCACTGTCCAAACATCATCAATAAATAAAAATCAATATGCAAATCATAGGTGATTAAAAAATACATACATAAAAACTCTACTATAAACAATATCCATGTGGTTATGAGGTTACATAGAAATATATACAGTATATGCTCATAGGATTTCTCTGTGTGCCCTTATTTTATAAAGCTTTCAGGCTCAGTTCTCAAGTGAAAACCAAGAATATCAGGAGAAGAATATATTTCTTTGAATAATCAGCCATGGGAACTATGTGTATTAAATGGGTTGTCTCACTACATTGATTCATCTTACCTCAGTCCTGTTTTCTTGGTTTCTTTTTTTTTAACTGCAATTTTTTATTGAAAATTTTTCTAATACAAAAATAAGGCTGTGTAGGCCTATAGAAAGTATTCAAAGAGTTACAGCACAAACATGTCGGTAAAATACATTGTGCAGTGTTCCACAAATGTAACCCAATGAAAAAGATAGGTCAGAATCCCAATTAACTAGTCAATAGCACCATCTTCACAACCTTATGAGAAAAGACCAACAAACGGCCATATAGATAGATACATCCAATGCACAGACAGACAAAATAACAAGACCAGGGGGACGGACAGGGGTTTTCTTGGTTTCACTTTGAATTCAGGGGCATGCTTACTGGCTTCCACTAACCTGCAGTAGAAGCCAGGTCTGTAGCTATAGCAACCAGTGCTGGCAGCCTATCACTAGAGAACAAACAGGTCTGTAGCTATAGCGACCTGAGGAGCTGATGCAGCCCATACAACAGGGGATTTCTATGAATTGATAGGACACTGTTAATGAACATATATTGCAAAGTGACTTGATTTTGCAAGATCTTTAATATAAAAAGCAATCCTTGTAGTGAGACAACCCCTTTAAGTCTATTCACCACCACTATGACCAATATAAACGCCATATGTTTAAGGGCCATGTTTATGAAAACTGTCTAGGTCTAAAACTTTCTTTGTTGCCCATAGCAACCAAGCAGAGCCCCCTTTTCATTTTTTTAGAGAACTGTATAAAATAAAAGGGGAGCTCTGATTGTTTGCTATGGCCAACAAAGAAAGTCTTAGACCTAGACAGTTTTTATATATGTCGCTCTAATTGTAGAATTTCGACAGCACTTCCAAACTGGTGACTATATTCACAAAGCTTTGTGAACAAAGTCACCATTTTGGAAGTGCTGCTTGGATTCTGTATTTTTAGAGAAATTTTTGGATGGATCATTTGTACTAGCCCATTTATGCTTGTATCCTGATTGTTCTTCCTTTGGTCTTTGGTGCTGCTGTTTCTCTATTGTTGAAAAACATTTAATATTAAATATTCAGTCCAGTTTGGTAAAATTACAGTCAAATGGGACCGGGGGGGAGGGGGGGAATAGAGAAATAAATGGTACATACCACTTGGTACCCTAACACTACACCAGAGCTTCCCAAGGTACATTCACTTCCAGGTTCTCATCCCAACACACAGAAGAGGCTTGCCCTTTATTTGCACACTGTGATGTATGAGCCTCTCTTGTGTGTTGGTACAATAAACCAAAAGTTAAGAGGAATGGATCCCACCGAGCTCCAGTGCAGCAGGACAAGGTTGTAAGCATCACTTTTTTCTATTTTTTCCCAACCTGCTTCAATTTTACATTAATTTTATTAAACGGGACAACCTCCGTAAGAGGTTTTTATGGGTGAGTGACAGGTATATGCAATAAAAATATTTTAAACCATTTTATTTTCTCATCAAAACAATACTGTAGTAGGAAATTTCTCAATTCAATAAAATATTAAACTTAAATTTCATGTTCAAACCACTGTCTTACAATTACCCTCTCTCCTAACTTGAGGGGCCTGATCAATGATCAAATATCTTAATTTGCTAAAATAATAGCCATTTTCATAAAAAAAGGTTATGGTACTTGTTATTCTTTTTATTCTTTTAAAAAGATTTTCTTTGTAATGATATATTTTTTATGTTTCTCACCTGAATTACTATGAACAGCAGGCTGCAAGTAATTATATTTGCTCCATTCTAGTATACTTACATTTTACACCTTAAAGTGGTTTTGCCACCATGTAATGTTGACGTGGGAACCTCCAAAATGGGTATTTAATCACTTTTCTAAATATATGTGATTACAAAAAGTGAAGACTCTGAAAGCTACAGCAATTCTAAATCCCCCTTAGTTACCTCAAAGCTTCCATTAGACACGACCCAGGAGCTGACAGGCCGCGCTTGCGTGAAACACTTCTTATCTGATAACAGGCAAAATGAATGAGCTTTTAAGGTACCGGGTAGAAAGTGCAGTTTATGAGGCTTTGTCTTGCTGTATTGAAAATCCACTGTTGTACAGTTTATTATTTCAATTAAGTTTTGAGATGCTCCCTTCTTCCTCACTCCCTCCCTCTCAGCCCTGCAGCCTTCATGACTCAGCGTGATTTGTTGACATTCTCCCTGTGCTAAGGAGAGAGATAAGGGGATAAGGGCAAATCCCCTTTAAAGACTGCCCACTGTCTTTTGCATGCACTCTGTCAGCAGCTATGCCAAAAGACATTGATGCCTTCAGTGGGGGGTTGCGGCTACCAGCTCGCTCTGAAGATGTAGTTAACAACTCCATACCTAAATCAGCCTTTGTGCACAGCCAGGATCAGAGAGAGCCTCCGGTCCCCTCCATTTAACCCTTCGATTGTCGCAGTCCATGACCAGTCCGTGTTAGCTTTTAACATTGAGGGAAAGGTAAATGAAGACTATAAATAAATACATAGGCTTGCTTCCTACCTATGGTGCATTCCCCGAGTAAATGACACACATTCACATATCTGTCCACATGATGTAACAGTAAACAGGATTCATCAGACTTGGATACTGTCTTTTTCTGTTGCTCAGTGGTCCAGTTTTGATTCTCATTTGCCCTTTGTTGGTACTTTTAGCAGAGTAAAAGGTCAACATGGGCACTCTGAGGCTAGGCACTCCTATATGCAGCAATCTGGGATGTACCATGTTCTAAAACCCTTCATTTATAGCCACATTTAATTTTTTCAGCAATTTGTGATACAGTAGCTCTTATGTGAATGGACTAGATGACTTAGCTTTTGCTCCTTACGCACATTAATGAATCTTGGGGAACCATTACCTTGTTGATGGTTTACTAGTTGTCCTACTATAAACTTATTTTATTAAAAACTAACTACTGTATATTGCTAACAACCCACAAAACCTGCCATTTCAGAAATGTATTGAATGGCTTACCCAGTCGTCTAGCCATCACTATCTGGCCATTGTCAAAGTCACTCAGATTACACTGGCCCATTTTATTTACTTCCCACACATCAAATTTTAAAAATCAAGAGCTGACACTAAAACACTGTACACTAAAACACAGGAACCATTGTCACAGTAAATAATTTAATTTACTTCACTTGTCAGAACAAAGAGGTATATCTTTATTTACTCTGTGAGAGCTGGAGCTTTAAATAACGTATATATGTGTGTTACCCCGACAATGGCCTGTGTCATACTGACACATAGAGTAATGTATTAGCAAAGAGGATTATGCTATTACATTATTAAGTGTAAAAAAAAGTGTAAAAATAGTTATCGTTTAATGGTATAAAAAAGATCTTAAAAAATATTTAATAAAAATTTAGCATACATTATACAGAAAAAAACCCTACACATATTAATTTAACAGATTATTTAGTTTGAAATAAAAATGGTGTAAAAACAATGTAAAAAAAAAATCAAATGCAGAAAAACATTTTTATGTTTACACTAGAATTTAAAAATAAATAAATTACACAGTGATTTAAAAATTACGCCCCTCAAAATACAACTTCTTCTGCATAAAACAAGTCCTCAAACAATGGTGTCACTCAAAAATAAAAAAGTTATTGTCATCCACTACTCGACATGAATGATGAGTAGTGGATTCTCTGAGTCACTGTGAGGAGATGGTATGAGCCATGCCAGGGAGCAGAATCTAAGGAACCCCCCCAGTTCTTCACCAGTGACCACCGCAAGTCCGTTTGGGCTTTGCTGTTGGAGACTCCAAGGTCGCTACTCCTGAAGTGACCACTCGCTGGGACATCTGGGGTGCAGAGTAGTACAAGGGATCAGGCAGCGGTATAGTCAAGAACAGGCAATAAAGTCAGGGTGGGTGGCAGGTAAACAAAGTCAAAAGATCAAGCACGGGTCAATACAAAGAAGAGAAAAACAACTGATGTCAGCTCACCCGTATCCTTTAACTGCTTTGCTCCCAGGAGCACGGCCGGGTGGAGTCCACACCCAAAACCAAGTACTTGAGAAGTAGATGGTGGCCACTTCCCCCTGAGACCCCCGGCAAAATTTGAAGTTTAAAAGTCCAACTTTATTGAAGATAGATAAAATCACAAAAGATGGTTTGAATAGAAAGCGCTACACAGCCATAAATTAGTCCGACATGATGTTAAGGTAACCTGTGGACTGACGCATTTCGGAACAAGCTGTCCTTAAGACTACGATTAAGGACAGCATGTTCTGAAACGTATCAGTCCACAGGTTACCTTAACATCATGTCGCACTAATTTATGGCTGTGTAGCGCTTTCTTTGAACATGTTTTTATTGGTGAAAAGAAAAAAATAGGAGAATGCATACATTTTAACAAAATAAATGTATAATAAGGCACAAATAACTATACATGAGCTATCAAACATCAAATCTCCTTCACAATACTTGTAAATGAAAGCATACAAGAAAAAAAACAGTAAGGAATAATTAGGTCTGTCTAGGGGTGAACAGCAACAGCACCCCAGATCAGACCATAAAGGACAACAACATAGAGTGACTTTCCCGAAAAAAGGGAGGGCAAAAGGAAAACTCCCACGGGAGGACAATGCACATAACAGGGAAATGTAGCTCTGGTTAATTAAGTGAATAATATTTAGAGGACAACCAAGTTGTCCAAAGTTTAGGCGGTTTAAGACACATATAAGGTGAGTCCCTGAGTCGCAACTCACAGGCACAATTATAATTAACACGCCTCTTAATTTCTACCACAGTAGGAATTTTAGGGTTTTCCAAAGTTGCGCAATCGCAGTGCGAGTGGCCAAAAGAACATGAAAACACAACTGTACGGAATGGGGGAGGTATGTCAGATAATCCAATGTCTAGAACTGCAAGCTGGGGGGTTTTAATGTAAAGTGAAGCTCCGTAATCTCGACTAAGAGTGCAGTTTATTGCATCCCACAGTTTTCCTAATTTTAGGGCAACCCCACCAAGCATGCCGCAGTGTACCCGGTTGTCCACAGCCCTTTCCAGCAGGTTTTTGGAGGAGCTATTACAAATGTGGGGCGATCCTGGTGGGGGGGAGATACCAGCGCAAGTGGATTTGTGCATCAGTTCCTTATGGTTAGTGCATTTAGGACATTTTTGGAGGGCATAAAAACAGCTGCATCCAACTGCCCTAAGGAATTGAAACAGATAGTTATTTTTCCCACTTGATCATAGTTGGGAGTTTGCCCGGGGGTTTGGCCGGAGGTGTTTAAAAGTTATAAAGTTAAAGGAAGACCTTAATGTATCCTCCTTTTTTGTGAATAAAATGGGAAAAATCTGATGGACTGCAGAGACTTCTGGCCATTGTATCCCCTGGCCCTATATGTCGAATTGTAATATTGAAAGAAAAAGGATGAGGAAGGGCCCATTGACAAGAAATGTATGCGAATGAGTGCAGTGATTGTTTTGATATATTTGGTCTACGGACACCAGTTTTAAATTTCTGCCACATATGGAATAAAGTTCGGGGTTCCAACAGCTGAAGAGACAATTGGGAAAAGTCCTGTTTCCGGATAGGAATCCAACCACCAGGTAAAAACATAAAGTGACCAAACTTAAAAAGGTCAGATAATGAGGTAAGGGCTGGGGAAGGAAGGGGGGCTCCAACTAAGGGAGGTTTTAAAGATAAAAAATCTACTGGGAAACGGCGAAAAGGGAAAAAGGATTCGAGGGAATCCAGGAGGCTGAATCTGATTTATGCCATAGGAAATATAGCCTGCCTAGGAGATAGCTACATTAATATTTTTGCTAAATTGGGAAACAGCTAAACCACCGTATCTGGGGTTTCCGAAAAAGTAATTGTTTTTTGACCCTAGGTTTCCGGCCCATTCCATATAAAATCAAGGAATAGGCGTTGAAGTCATTTGTCAAGGAGAGTGGGATTAAATGGGGGATACTCTGCACATATAAATAAATTTGGGCAATAAAGCCATTTTAATTAATTAATTCTGGCAATCCACAAAAGATTAAGGGGCAGAGAAGCGTTTAAATTTCAGATTCCAGGTCTACTAAAAGGTGTTCATAATTACCAGACTGTTTGGGCAGGAGTACGAAATATTTTTAAATGCCAAGATAATCAACATGTTCATCAGGCCAGTTAATACCGAAGGGATTTAGGTTACTTTCTTTTAAACAGGTATGATTAACAAAAAAACAGATGTTTCTGATTTATTCAATGTAATAGGACACCTTAGAAAAGTGGTCCGGGGTCTCCATTATAACTTCGATAGAAGAATGGGTTTTCGTGACTATCAGCATGACATCGTCTGCATAAAAAACAAAACTGTGAGAAGCCCCTTTAACTGACAGTCCATAAATTTGGGGGTTTAGTCCTAAACTCTCAGCAAGTGGTCCATACAGAGCACGAATTTTTAGGGGGAAAGTGGACAGCCTTGAAGTGTACCATTGAAAGAGAAAAGGAGCGTGATAAGAAACCAGAGGTTAAAACCCTAGCTGACGGGTGAGTATAAAGTGCTAGAATGGTTTTGCAAAATAAAGCCAAGCAAAGCCAAATTTATGTAACACGATTCTAGATATAACCAATTTACCCTATCAAATCTTTTTTTCCGCGTCAAGTGAAAATAAAGCCACACTGGACGCAGAGGAAGCAAGCAATCTGTGTTAAATCTAGGATCGGCGGGTAGCATCTCTTGCCTGTCTGCCCTTTATAAATCCTAACCTGATCACTAGGGGATCAGATAAGGAAAACTAAGTTCAAGCGAGACGCTATAATTTTGGCATACAGCTTAATGTCAGAATTGAGTATGAAATAGGTCTATAGTTAGAATTTAGATCCAGCTTTTACCAGGTTTGGGAAATCGTGGTGATAATTGCAGAGAGCATTTCTGGTAGCGGAGCTTTTGTAGAAGCAATCTCATTACACAGATTTAATAAAGGTTGGAGAGAAGGTCAGAGAAAACTTGAAAGTATTCATTTGTAAGACCATCGAGCCTGGTGATTTATTAATTTTTTTGCTAGAACGAATGCCTTTTGAATTTCAGCTAGAGAGAAAGGTCATTAATGTCTTCTAGTTGGGATATGTTTAGCATAGGTAGATGTATGGAAACTCAGAAAGGAGTTAATATCCTTAGTTGAAGGAACAGGGATATTTTCGTTGGAATTTTATATTAATAGTTGGGAGTAGTAGGTAGCAAATTGGTTAGCAATATCTTTAGGGTTCATTAATTTCTCACCTGGGGGTGAAGTTAAGGGGGAAAAATACGCGTCCTAGCATGTTGTGATTTGATTCTAATTTTGCTAGCAGCTGCCGGGCTTGTCTCCTGCACGTAAAATTGCCATTTTAGTTTGGCCAAGTGGAACTCATACTTAGGGGAGGAAAAATGGTACACAGCCTATTTCCCAAGATCGGCTAAGGAATTCTTTTTCTGTAAAGAGGGGTCTGATTTAAATGCCACTTCTGCTTCTTAATTTCTTCCCAAGAGACATTAACTTTTCCTGTCGCTTCCTTTTTTCTCTACTTGCTAGCTGAATAAGTATGCCGCGAATATAGCTTTATGGGGGCACCATAAAATGCCGGTAGAGGGGGCAAAGGAGCGTTAATTTCAAAGAAGTCTATAATACGGGAAGACAGATAGCTGACATTTGCTGGATTTTTTAAAAGATAATTATTAAGACGCCACAAGGGGCGCAGGGAGTCTGAAGGGCCGAGGCGATAACTAGATTTAACAGGGGCATGATCAGACCACGTAATACTACCTATGTCATGGGGACAAATAATCTAACACAATTTTTGTCAATTACAAAGAAATCTAGACGAGAGTGAACATGTTTAGATAGGGAAAATACGTAAGTCACGCTCAGAGGGATGGGGGTACCGCCAGAACATCGTGCAAGTCTTCTTATAGCAACAGAGAGTGAAGATCTTGCGAAGATCTGCCCCTGTTTCCAGATCTGTCCAGATCTGCGCTGACAACAGAGTTGAAATCACCGGGAAATAATTAATCCACCTTCCTAACATTTTTTGCTTTGTTGATAACTTTTTTTAATAAAGGAGATTTGTCTAGTATTAGGGCATAGATGGCAGTTAAGGTAAGGCCTTGAATTTAAAGTCACAGACCAAAATGACGTACCGTCCCTCTGGATCAATGAAGGAGTGAGTAAGATTAAAGGACCAGAATTTTTAACCAAATAGCAACCCCTGCAAGTTTGGATGAAGCATGAGATGAAAAATATGTGGGAAAATTTTATGCTTTAGCCTGAATTGGGCCTTTTTGAGAAGGTGAGTTTTCCCGGATGCATGCAACGATCGGCACCCGATTTAAGAAAAATCTCTCCACAGTAGGGAGCCCCTTAAAAAGGGGAAAATTTTGTCCCTTTACGTTGAAAAGATTGAAAATTTTATCGTCAAATGATCTAAAAAGGTAAAGCGTTGAGCTGAAAGCGCCGACATTGGCCTGGACCCGGACACTGAAGAAAAACCACAGAAGTGTAAAGTACTATTGTCACTCATTTGGGAAACAAACAACTGAACCAAAAACATCATAATCAACAAATCAAGTTGAAAGACTCTTTTCCCTTCCTAAATGGAAAGAATAGGGGGCAAAAGTCCCTGCCTTGAACCTAGAGGGAGAAAGCGACACTAGTGCCGAGCAAACAGTAAGCAAACAGAGAGCACCGATCAGGCCCTCCAACATATTAGTGAAGACAAAAGGTTATCAACAGCATCATCCAAGGCCTGGTTCTTGATCTCGTGGCTTCTATCAGACCCTAGAGGAGTGATTCTTTTCCGGCCTACTTTGTTTCTTCCGGACAGGGCTTTAACAGAAGAGGCAAGAAGATTCCAGTCTTTTAATAATAAACAGGCCTCCTCTGGAGAGTTGCAGATAAATTGGGTCCCTTCTTTGGTAATGATAAGCTTCACTGGAAGCCCCATCTATAATGGATTGCTTTGTCTCTGAGAATTCTGGGGTAAGGCTGAAATTCTTTCCGCCTGAGCATAGTTGCTGAAGAGAGGTCTGGAAAGATAGATATTGACTGGAAGCGGTCAGGGAGAGATTCGGTTTTCCCGGAGAGCACGGAGGAAGCCTCTTTCACATTTAAAAATGAATTTTTGGCGATGGTGTCCCTAGGGGCTTTTGTGGCAAGTTCTTTGGTTTCGGATCCTATGAATCCTATCTATGGTAAGATCGAGTGAGGAAGAGTTTGGTAAACCAAAGTCATCAGGTCGGTGAGGTATGCATTCAGTGGTCAGGTGAGATAGTTTCTGGGATACCACGATCCTCACATTATTGCGCCTGGACCGATCCTCCAGTCAAGGACTTTGGCGGCCAGGCGTTACACTTCTTCTTCTAATGTATTATTGAATCGATCAGACTGTTATGAGATTTTGCAAAGTCTGACATTTTATTTTTCTATGTGTTCAGTGCGGGATGCTAAGGAATGAAAACTTGCTTAGTTCATCCATCATCTGATGTCTGGTGTAAAGATGAACGGAAAGAGGAGAATAAAGGGGTTGGAGTGTTGCCCAACATTCAGAGGTTGAGAGACATTTCAGGTTGTTTCGAGGTCCACATGTTCACTCTTGAGGACGACGTAGGGAAGCTGGCAGAGGGAATTTTTTGTCCTCTTTTGGCTTGAGAAGAGGAAATGAACTCGGCAGCTTTGTTGGTTTTTTTTCTCTGGTTTTTTTTGGATGTACCTCCCATAGTTTTTTTTAATTTTTACTTTTTTCCTCTCTCTCTCTCTTGGTCTCACAACAGGGATAAAAACAGGGCCAGCAAAGTAGTGGAAAACCACCCGAGCTTAAAGCACAGGAAAATGCAGGACTGTGAGAAAACCAGCAAGGAAGGGGATAAATGCAGGGTTGACACAGTTCCCCACCCAGGATACTAAATTACTCCTTTGATGGCTGAGAGTGAGAATTAAAATTTTCACAGTTGCTTATCCTGCAGATGCCAGTGGGGAGGTGCAGTAAAGGGGTTTTAAATTTAAAAGACAGCTAGGAATGTCTGTTTGCAGGGAGAGCACAGTGTGAGATGCAGCCCAGACATTTTCAGACAGGGACACAGAAGTTATCTCTTATCTTGCACAGGCCCCCTGCCTCACATCTCCTGAGAAGAGGACTGTAGCAGTGAGGAGCTGACAGGCATGAAAGGGGCTCTGAGTGACAGGGAGGAGGTGCAGGCTTGCTCTGATTTATGGCACCGCTGTATGGCTGCACACAGTCCCCCCAAATATAAGCTCACAGTGCGATCTGCTGTGGAGTTGTGTCTGGAGACAGATTGGGAGCACAGATGAGGGTCTTTGGGTCTGGCTCCCGTAGAGGAACCCACGAGTAATGGCAGCCAGCAGCAGAGAACAAGCACTGGCAACAAGGTCTGGCTGTATCTCCAGCTGAGGAGGTCAGAGAAGTGTCAGGAAGGGTTTAAAATGTTCCAGTTCAGTAGCTGACCTTAGTAGAGATGGTCTCCAGGCGATTCTTTGTCTCAGAGGATTGTTTGAGCCGGTTTTTAGGAGAGGCTGGTCAGAGCTCCCTCAGCACACGTCTGCTCACATCCCCAGTCAGGCCACGCCCCCGTGTGTAGCGCTATCTTCAATAAAGTTGGAATTTTTTACTTCATTCTGCCTGGAGTCTCAGAGGAAGCTGGCCACCATCTACTTCTCAAGGACTTAATACAAAGAAGAACCCTAACAGAACTCACTAATACTTTCGGTATAGGACACCTGTAACTGGCAGGGAGGTGTAGCTAAGTGAAGAAATAAAGCATCAGTGCCTGGTGATTATCCAACCAGGTCCACGCACATCAGCCAGAAGCTGGAGGACAGATCAGGAGTGGGGAGAGGTAAATATTGGTGCCCTTGGGGCAGGCAGACATAAGTACAACCATGGTCCAGAGCAGGGACCGCGGAAAGCTTTGGTGACACTACCCCTCTCCCTCCCACCCTTAACCCTTCTCCTATTTAGAGATTGCTAGAACCTCCATATTGGAGTGTTAAGTATTCCTTCAGATTTCCAGGACCTCTCTTCAGGCCCGAGCCCCTTCTAGTCAACAAAAAAGGAACCGTTTCCCTCTGATCATTTTCTCTGCCAAGATTTTCTGTACCTTTTATAAGTCTCCAGCAACGGCTTCAGTGGGAAGAGTCACAGTCTTTTGAAAGAAGCGGCTGAGGATTAGGGGCTTTATGGGGTGAGACGTGGGAGGAGTTTGAGATCCGCATAGTTGGAGGCAAGTGAAGTTTGTAAGCCACAGGATAGATAAGCTCAAGAACTTGAAAAGGTCCCAGGAAGCGTGGGTCCTACTCGAGGCTGAGAATTTTGAGGCAAACATACTTAGTCACACTTTATCATCTGGATAGAAGACTGGATGAGATCTACATTTTTATCAACTTGAGCCTTAGTTTAAGAAGACATTTACAGAAGAGATTGTCAGGCATTATGCCAAATAGTGGAGATAGTTTGGACTTCAGTATCCATGGCTAAAACCTCACAGGTGGTAGGCAGGAGGAGGTGGAGATATCGCCTATAAATAATGAAGGAAGGGGAATTTCCTGTAGAATCAGAATCAAGGTGATTGTTAAAAATGTACTATTTCTACTTGTCCGTTGGCTTGAGGGTAGTAAGTAACTTGACTTGGAGCTGAGAACAGAGTGCATGGCAAAACTTGGAAACAAATTGAACCCCTCGATCTGACAAATTTTATGAAGAGGAAAACCACGCAAGTGAAATATGTACTGAAAGAAATGGGAAGTGAATAGTGGGGCTCTAAGTAGACCTGGAAGTGACATGAAGTAAGAAAAGATCAGTGACAACCCAAATGACTGAATGGTTTGAGGAAGATGGTAAGTCCGTAACAAAATCCAAGGCAATATGGGACCAGGGTTTTCCATGTGTAGGTAGGGGATGGAGGAGTCCAGACGGCTTGAGACGAGAAGACTTATTAAGCGCACAAGTGGAGCAAGCAAGAATAAAATATTGACATCTTGAATGACTAATAATGATAAAGATTTTTGGAGATTCGTGTGACTGAAGAATTTAGAAGAATAACCCCATTTAAAAATTATTTTCCGTAATGCCGGGTGAAAGAAAGTTTTCCCTGAAGGAACACGTTGAACACGTCGATCAGAGCTGCAGTAATCGGGCGTTCAGGAGGAACAATGTGTTGAGACTTGGAGACGAGGCCAACAGTATCTGAGGAACAATATAGGACATTAGCCTTCACATTCTTCTCTGCAGGCCTAAGGTGCAATAGGAAATCAAAGCAAGAGAAGAAGAGGGACCATCTGGCTTGCCGCAAGTTTAACCACTGTGCAGTTTGGAGATAGAGGAGATTCTTATGGTCGGTGTAGATATTTACCAGATTGCAAGCTCCTTACAGAATGTCACACTTCTAAACCAACTTAATGGCCAGCAGCTCTCAATCCCCGATGGTATAGTTCCTTTCCGCTGGGAAAAAGGTTTTTGACAAAAAAATGCAGGTCTTGCCAGTAGTAGTCTTCTGTGTGAGTACCATTCCAGTCCCTACAGATAAGGAATCCATCTCTATATAGAAGGGTTTCATATTTTAAAATATGAAACTTGAGTGGACCTTTGATACACGATTCTATGAAATATTGATGCCTTTGAGTCTGGCATAACCCTTTGAACCTGGGGGTCTGAGAGCCCATATATTTTCAGCCGGAGTCAGGTGCTAATTAATTTAAATGAGAATTCTTTGATGTGCTGACCTCCTGCCAGGATGATCTCCTCTCTGTCCTTTGTTAGCTGGGTCTGAATGTCTCCTGCATAATTAATGGATTCCTGGGACATGTGTTATGTGAGTGAATGTTGAAGTTGGGGGGGGAGATGATTAAGTAATTTTTGTGTAAATTTTCCTCACACCTCTCCCTTTTAGAGGGCGCTTGAGGGCAGCACCACTAGGTGTTCTTGCAGGCACCCGCATTCCCCCTCTCCCTGTCGGATCAACCCATTGACATTGCCGAAGTCTCAGCCCTTCCGGTGGCGAATGGCGAAGTGGTACTGTTGGAGCATCAGGCTCCAGCGTAGCAACCTCCCATTGGTTCCGGAGACCGTGAATAACCAGCTCAGAGGGTTGTGGTCTGTCTCCACGATGAAATGACGCCTTCATAAGTAGGGCTGTAGCCGCTGCAGGGCCCACACTATCGCCAGGCATTCCTTCTCCATCGTGGAGTAGGCCACTTCCCTCGGCAGAAGCTTCCGGCTCAGGTACATAACAGGATGTTCCTGTCCCATTGTGTCCACCTGGCTGAGAACTGTACTGAGGCCAAAGTCACTGGTGTCGGTTTGTACTATAAACGGCAGAGTGAAGTCAGCTGCTTGTAGTACAGGGTAGCCTTGAGGGCCTGGAAGGTCATCTCACAGTCGTTTGTCCAATCGAATGCGGAGGGCAACCACTTACTGTTGAGGTCCGTCAGGAGCTTTGCCAGGCTACTATAGTGTGGAACAAACCTCCTATAGTACCCAGCGGTGCCCAAGAAGGACATCACCTGCTCCTTAGTCTTGGGAGGGGGGGGGGGGGGGCAATGGCATCCACTTTTCTGGGCTCTGGCTTCATGCACCCCCAAGTAACCGTTGCCCCAGGTAGTGGACTTCACTCATGCCCAGCTGGCACTTTTCCAGCCTGGTGGTCAAACCTACCTGGCAGATTCGCCCAATCACCAGCGTCAGGTGTGGAGGTGATCCTCCCAGGTGGGACTTAAAATGGCTATGTCATCCAGGTACGCGCCCGCGTACCCTTCAAGTCCCTTGAGCAGTGTCAGGAGCATTCTTCATGCTGAACGGCATTACGGTGGACGCGTACAGTCCGAATGAGGTGATAAAGGCAGAGCGCTCCCATGCCTTACGGGTCAGGGGAATCTGCCAATATCCCTGGCTCAGATCCATGATCATCAGGTACTTGGCCCTGACCAGCTGATCAAGCAGGTCATCGATGCGTGGCATTGGGTACACGTCCGTGAACGTGACAGCGTTGAGCCCCCTGTAGTCCACGCAGAAGCGGGTGATCCGCTCCTTTTTGGGGACGAGGACTACAGGCGAGGCCCAAGCACTGTTGGACAACTGGATGACCCCCAGCTTCAGCATCTCATCAATCTCCTTGCACATGTGCTGCTGCATTTCGAGGGAGATCCGATATGCTGAATGCTGGATTGGGGGATGATCTCTGGTGTCCACGTGATGGACTACTGACTCCGTACTTCCAGACACATTGGTGAACAATGCCCGGAAGGGGTGGAGAGTTGCCCACAGCTGGGACCGTTGGTCCTCCAGGAGCTGTCCGCAAATCTCCACATGCTCTATGGATCCACCCGCCCTCCGGGGCGAGCCTATCCATTAAGGTCTCCGTCTCTCCTTCCTCATGCAGGTTGCACACGGGAAGGGCACATGCCTCTTGCTCATGATGCACTTTTATCATGTTCACGTGGAAGGCCTTCACGTGGAAGGTCGTGGTCCAGGGTGAACTTGATGGCGTTGAGTTGCTGGTGCACGACACATGGGCCTTCCCAGGCTGCCTGAAGGTTTTCCTGTGGTACGGGGACCAGTATCCACACTTTCTAACCCATCTGGTAGGTCCTCTCACAAGAGTTCTTGTCGTACCACTGCTTCTGGTCGGCCTGGACCCGCAACATATTTTGTTGCACCAGTTGTGTCAAGGCCTGCATCCTGTCACGGAAGCGCACAACATACTCGATAACCGACACCTCCGGGGTGGCTAAGTCTCCCTCCCAGGCCTCCTTCACCAGAGCCAGGGGCCACCGTAAACGTTGACCATACAGGAGATCGAAGGGGAAGAACCCCGTTGAGGGCTGTGGAACCTACCGGTAATCGAATAGTAGGTGTGGGAGGTACCACTGCCAGACGCGCCCGTGGGTGTCGACCAACATCTTAAGCATCTGCTTCAGGGTGCCATTGAACCATTCGCACAGGCCATTGGTTTGTGGGTGGTATGGGTTGGCCACCAGATGTTGCACCTGTATCTGCTTACAGAGGGACTCCATCAACTGTGACATGAACTGGTTCCCCCGGTCAGTGAGCATTTCCTGGGGAAAGCCCACTCGAGAAAAAGTGTGGATGACAGAGCTACCGCTTCTGGGTACCGAGTGGCATAATCTACTACTGTTAGTATGAAGCGTTTCTTGAAGCTGCTAGGAATGGACAGCGGTCCAATTGAATCCACAGTCACCCTCCTGAAAGGTTCGTCAATGATGGGCAGAGGTACCAATGGGGCTTAAGGCCTCGGCACCACCTTCCCCACCCTCTGACAGGCGTCACACAAACGGCAGTAGGCAGCCACATCAGTCCCCATCTTTGGCCAGTAGAAATGCTGGGCCAGCCTTTCCTTTGTCTTGATGATCCTTAGTTGCCCGGCCTTCGGAATCTTGTGCACAACCCGCAACAACTCCGCCCTGAATGGATAGGGTACTACCAGCCGGTCGGACCGCCAAGTGGTGCAGCCATCTTTGGTCTCAGACCACCCGCATGGTGTCTGAGTCCAAGGGAGGCTGTGCCGCCTGCTCCTTGAGAGTTTTCAAGCTGTCATCAGCCTCCTACGCTGCCTGAAACTCTCAACTAGACGTGGCCAGAATGGATGAGATGGCCATGTCTTTGGTCAGTTCCCCGGGACTTGTCTCCTGGCCCTCACTTACTCTGGCACTTACCTGGCTCCTGGCAGTCCCACTGTGCGTGACAGCAACCATGACCATTGAAACCGTTGGTGGGGCCCCCTCCCCCTCAGTGCCTCAACAAGTCGCCAGTCCACTCAGCCTAACCTGGCCCTCTGACACCTCGTTTGTGGGGAGACCCTGCCCTGTGGCCTTTCCTGGGAGCCTGGCCTCATCTGCATGCTCC
Source organism: Phyllomedusa bahiana (assembly GCA_025379985.1). Taxonomy (NCBI): domain Eukaryota; kingdom Metazoa; phylum Chordata; class Amphibia; order Anura; family Hylidae; genus Phyllomedusa; species Phyllomedusa bahiana. Next base: position 57,577 of record JAODAL010022620.1, read on the forward strand.
CCCACCATAGCTGTCTGTCCCCTGTCTGTCCTGGCTGTGGGGAGACCCTGCCCTGTGGCCTTACCTTGGAGCCCTGCTTCGCCTGCATGCTCCACCACTGCAGCTGTCTGTCCCCTGCTTGTCCCCTCTGCTACCACACCAGGGGACAAAAAAATCCCAGCAGGCTTACTGGACACACCCTGCTGCCTCATTGCAGCCAGCTGACCTCACCTCCTCTCCTGGTGAGGGACACATCGCATCCCCCAACCCCACACTCCCATCAGTATGCAGGTTAATAACATTGTCCACATTATTAACTGGGGTGGATAACACATCACATTTGGGGGGGAGCAGACTTTGCTGCTTTAGGTGCCTCAAAACATGCCACCAGCTGCCCCAAAGTCTGTCCCTAACAGAACACTGGCTGGAATGTTCGGCGATACCCCCACCTCCCACACTCCCTGCCCAGAACCCCAGTCCAAATACACCTTGGCTACTCTCCGCACCAGCACAACACCTCCAATTCTGGAGACAGTGCGAGTCTTTCCAGGTATCATGTCATTTGGGGACACCAGCTCAGGCTGCACCACAGTCATCTCCGCACCGGTTTCCAAGAGTCCCATGACCAAAGCCCGGCCCATGGTGACGGGCTGGTAGTTATCAAGAAGCCTTCCCCCACCCACACACAAAACATTGGGAGGCCTTGGAACAGGGGACTAGGATGGGCCCTTCTGGCGCTGGGGACATGTGGTCAGTTCAGCTGTCAGTAGGACCCCGCTGCAAACTCTGGAGCTTCTTCCTATTCATCTCTGGGGTTAGAATGAACTGCCGGATCAGTGCCTGCTTGACTTTCTCATAGGTCAGGGTGGCATCGCTAGGCAGGTCCCCAAAGATCTCCAGGATATCCCTGAGACGAAGAGTCAGGAACCGGACCCACTGGTCCTCCGGTAAATGTTGCTAGCGGCAAATTTTCTCGAATGCCAGCAAGAAGGTATCCAGGTCCCCGCCTTTATCCAGCATTGGAAAGTCCTCTGCCCTTAACTTTGGGAACTGGGTCTCAGGGGACTCTTGACTGGCTGGGGTGGAAAGTGCCTTTTGTAGCTGGAGCATCTGTAACTCGCTCCCGGCGATCTGCAGCTGCTAGGAGGGCATTGTAGGTTTCAAGGTCTCCAGCCTCAAGCTTAGCCAGGGTAGCTTGCAAGAGAATAGCTGAGGGTGAGTGGTCCACTGAACAATTGACCATCTGTGACTGGCTCCTTGAGGAGCCCGAGCTGGACCCCCACTCGCCTTGAAGCTCGCCGTCATAGTCAACAGCCTGATCTGGGCTGAGCTCCTCCTGGCTAACTTCACCATCTTTTTCCCGAGGGCCCACAGCTTTGGCCTGTTGGCTATTTCTGCCACTGCTGCGACCAGCCATCCTTGCAACCCTTGGTTACCATTACAAAAACTGCAGCCTGAATGCACCCAAAACCTCGTTTTTGCACTCATACTGTCTTGTACTGAGCTGATCTTAAGACCCCAGCAGCAAAAGCCACTGCTGGTAGTCCTTAGTGTCTTGGAGTACAGGCCCTGCACTCACACACACTATTGTCTTAATCCCACCGCTCTGCCACCAATCTGTCAGGAAAACTCACCCGCTGGGCTAACTCGACGGTCGACAGCCTGACTTGGGGTGTATTGTGACGTTGTGCTCCTCCTAGGGTACGCACAAGGTCAACCGGTTACGGTTTCACAGTTAACCCTATCCACACGGGCACAGTGAGACCCAGGGAGTATGAGAGGATACCTCACTCGCCCACAACCCTGAATGGCTGGGAGAGATCTGTTTACCCACGCTGGTTAAACAGAGCTCTGTCAGCCCGGTACTGCCACCAGTTCCTCGTTAGCTTTAAGACCGGTCCGTTACAGACTTACAGCAAGGCCAGGAACCAACCATTTTGTAACCTTCTCAAATATATATTAAATTATAGGCTCCTCGCAAGTCAAAAGATAAAAAGATAAAAGATAAAAAGCTCTGAGATTAGAGGTAATGGATACTGATTCTTGACAGTAATCTTTTTTAAACCCTGATAATCGATGCGGGGTTGAAGAGGACCATTCTTCTTCTCCACAAAAACAACCCAAGCACCGGTTGGAAAAGGATGACTTGTGGATAAAAGCTTTGTGCAAGTTTTCATTGCTATAGTCTGACATAACCTTTGTTTCAGGCACAGAAAGAGGGTACAACCTACCGCGAAGGGTGTCATGCCAGGTATAAGGTCTATTGAAAAGTCATAGGTCCTTCTTACTGACAACATCCAACAATTCTTGCTATGCAGAGGGAAAGTTCTGAAAGAGAGTCAGAAGCATTGTTGGAGGAGTGGAGCACACCATACTGAGTGGTATAATACACTGGGAGTGGCACCATTGTCTTCAATGAGTGACCTCGTCCGTTTACCAGTTGAGTATGGGGGCGTGGGCCTGCAATCATAGAAGACCTAGGAGAACTTCAGGAGTAGACTGTGGAATCACATAAAACAGCATCTGCTCCTTGGGAGTTGCCCCAACCTGAAGTGTGAGAGGATCAGTGAGATAGTGCATGGAGCCTTTTAGGAATTCACCAAGAGATTACCAAAGGCTTATCAAGACGAAACACCTGTAGATGAAATTTGGAGATCAAAGACAAGTTGATTATATTTCCAGCAGAGTCCAAGAACGCAGAAACTTGACACCAGATGGGGAGCCGAGCATGACCAGCATGTTCAGGCGAGGAAGCATCTTCCCCTATTATCACCTTCCCTACGACACCCAGGTGCTGAAGTTTTCCCGGACATTTTGTAAGTCTTTCTGGAAGTGAGCCCGGCTGCCACAGTACCAGTAGAGATTCAGATGATGTCCAAAGTTGCATTTTTCCTCAGACAAATGGGCACTTTTCAGTTGCATAGGCTCATCATGAAGTAGCGTTGGTGAAGGTAGTGGAGGCATCTGGAAGACTGGGGGTAGTCAAGAAAGCCTACGGGGCCCAAAGGATTCTTGTTGCTGGTGGAGCTCCTGTTGCCTCTCAGCAAAACTGATACTGATTCTAGTCGCTAGATGGATGAGGTCATCCAGGGAAGCGGGCGGTCCTGGTCAGCCAATTAATCCTTGATTCTACCAGCAAGACCTTCCAAGCAGGCCATCACAAGAGCCTTGTAATTCCAGGCTAACTCAGAGGACAGAGTACTGAACTGTACAGCATACTGATTGACAGAAGAGATGTCTTGACAAAGATGAAGCAGAGATGATGCAGCAGAGGAAGTACGCCTAGGCTCTTTAAAGATTTTGTGGAAAGCATTCAAGAATAATTGCAAATTAACTGTCAAAGGATCACTTCACTCCTAGAAATGTATGGCACAGGCCAGGGCTTCAGCAGGCTGATCACGAAGGCCACTTGGCATAATCTGAGGAGAACTGACACGCTATCAGTGCATAGATTTAGGAAACCACAGCAGGTCTTAGAGTTCTTAGTTGTAGCATGGAGGAAAAGGCAAATGCAGAATAGGGCTAGATGTAGATGCCAAAGATGACCACCACAGATACGGGAGCAGGTTTGAGCACCAGGAGACAGGCAGCTATGGCCTGTAGCATCTTAAAAAGTTACAGTTGTCGGAGGCCTTGGCGGATCACTTCAATTGCAAAGTCTTTAGAATCAGGCAGGGGCACCTTGTCAGGATCCATAGCCAGTTATACTGTCACAAATGATGGGTAGTGGATCCTCTGGGTCACCGTGAGGAGATGGTATCAGCCACGCCAGGGAGTGGAGTCTAAAAGACCCCCTGATTCTTCACCATTGCCCGTCAGTAAGCCGTTTGGGCTTTGCTGCAGAGGACTCCAAGGTCACTACTCCTGACGTGACCACTTGTGATGACAGCCAGGGAGGAGTAAAGCACAAGGGGATCAGGCAGAGACATAGTCAAATCCAGGAAATAAGGTCAGGGTAGGTGGCAGGCAAACAAAGTCAAAAGTCAAAGCACAGGTCAATACACAGAAGAACACTAATAGAACTCACTAATAATCTCACTATAGAACACTAATAATTGACATGGAGATGTGGGGGAAGTGAGGCAATTAAAGGTCAGCACTCGGTGATTTTCCAGTCAGTGGTGCCCTGAACCTTTAAATCTGAGAAAGCCAGTAGCTGATGGAGAAGCAGGAGCAGCGTGATAATAAATAGTGATTGTCCCGGGGAAGGCAGACACGAGCTCTACCATGGTCCAGTACGGGAAGCGTGGCATGCTTTGCGACAGTTATGATTGTTGAAACCTTGGGAGGAAAAAAACAAAAGCTTTAGCTGGTCATTAAAGGGGTAGTCTCGTTTCGGTAAATTCTCTTTTCTGGGGACTATCCTTTTAAGGTCATTTTAGGCCTGGTGCTTAATGTGTTACACTAACAAGATTTGCCATTGTGTAAATGATTGCATTAATAAATCCATCTTACTAAATTAAGTAGCCACAGGAGTAGCAGACCAAGCAAGCTAAACTCCCAGACATGGGAGGATAAAAAATGTCTCATCTGTTAGTCACTTAAATACCTTCATTAGTCCTCTGTAACCTGTTGTGTGGTTCTTCTTGCTCCTTCATCCTTTATTTGATGATAAATCACATGTTACTAAATTAAAACCTCATGTACAAATATTCCAATTCCTAGGTAATATATTCAAAATTTAAAATCTAAGTAGGCTGTAAGCAGTTACAAATTCGGATGCACTTGAACTGATATCTATCTAATTACATAGTAATAAATAAAACATTATAACATCATGTATGCAAGACTTATATTATGCCAATAGGGCTTTGAGATTTTTTTTTACACATTTCATCTAGTCTCACATTAATCTTATGTTTATCCATTTCCATTCATCTGACTCTTAGTATCTGACTCCAGGAAAAAATTCAACATCTTTCTAGGTTGATTGCTTTCATAATTCCATAAATTGTTGCTCTCACAACTTCTGTGAAGAAACCAATCACTTCGCCTTCTTTATCATGTAGATATATATCTTAATTGTAACAATTGCTTTCAATACATAATCATAAAATGGGAAAAGTTGATTAAAGCATGTAATTTCATTAAAAAGTTTATCCACGAGAGACATAAGGATTTTTGCATAAGCAGGGGCTACCTTGGGCCTCATACCAACCCAACATAAATAGAAGTAACATGAAATAACCACTCAGTATGAGATCCATGGATTCATGGAGTGCTTGAAATAAAGGTGGAAAAATGCTGTGTATCATTGTAAAGGGTGGTTTACAGGAGGCTAATAAAAGAAAGTTTCATCGCAATAAAAATCGAAATTTGAGATTATCATGGGAACGGGGGGAATTTTTTTTTGGTTTTTTTGCATGGTGATATGGATCCATATAATTTCCTTGAAATACCATTAGAAAGTTAGACTATATGAAATGTAAGGGGAGCTCTGATTGGTTGCTATGGGCAACAAAGTGAGTTTTAGACCTACACAGTTTTCATACATGTGGCCCTTAATTTTTTAGAATTATAGTAGAATGTTTGAATACTTAAATTAAGAAATGTAGCTGTTTTTTTAATTGTGATTGGCAGGGCTGATGATAACCTGAAACATGGTAGCCCAGGGCACCAAGACTGTCCTATGATGTTGACTCTTACGATGTTGCGCAGCACGCCGCAGCCCGCATTTTGGGCCGTGAGTGCACTCCTGTCCCCTCTCCTGGGTCACGGCCCAGAACGAGTGGCGCCGCAGACCGCTTGCCGGGCTGCGGGCATGCTTGTGTTACAGGCAGTTACTTACCTGACCGCGCTCCTGCTTTTCCACGCACCTATGCTGGCCAGTGCATGCACTCCCATTCTCTAGGACATGTGCGTGCCAGCTCTCTGAAATTTAAAGGGCCAGTGCCCCGGTAATTGGTTAATAGCCGGGTGCTGACCCTATATATTCCAGTCACCTCCCTGTGTTTCCTGACGGATCTTTTGTGCGTATTGCCTATCAAAAAAGTATTCCTAGAAGCCTTGCCCGTATTCCCATGTACCGAACCATCTGCTTCCGTTTATCGACCACGAACCTTCGCCCCCCTGTCCTGAATTTTCTGCCTGTCCCCCGACTAGAGTTTGCCCTTTTTGCTGTATCTGCTGCCCCCTCGGCGGCCTCCGCAAGAAAGTCACATCGGGGTAGCGACCTGGTGGAATCGTGCAGCAAGCCTCCCGTTTTGCGGCAGGCTCTGGTGAAAACTGGGCCCACTTACCTGCCCGTGGCTGGGTTATACCCCCCCTTTGGGGGGTCCGTGGATCCACTATTCGTTACATACGACAAACAACTTGCATTTAACAGATGCCTATATCAAATATATCATATTATCATAATATATGATTACATTAAGCAACTCCCAAAAAATGCACATACTTTGTTTCTGTAGCCATAATTACCAAAATAAATAAGAGATGACAATATTGCTTCTTTTATGCAGTTCACCATTTTTTCCCACATAAATTCAACTCCAGATTATTTACCCAAAAAAGAGTCTAAAAATTATTATTTTAAAAAAAGGCAGTTTTTTTAAAAATTTTTTTCAAATTTATTTTATAAATCTTAATTTAATCATGTTTGAAAGAAGTTTGAAAATTGTCATGGCAACAAAAACGTTACTGGGGTGTGCAAACAAATGTGTGCACATGTTGCAGAAACAACCACAAAAGTATGTGTGAAACTGAAAATCTAAGATTTTCCCCTGTATTGTCATATATATGCTTCACATTTTTCTGTAAAAAAATTT
>JAODAL010022621.1:0-64320 GCA_025379985.1 Phyllomedusa bahiana
TTTATTTCAATAGATTGGACTTTTATGGACGCATCAATACCAGTTATGTTTATCTTTTTTATTATTTTTCTTAATTGTCAATTGGCAAAAGGAGGGTGGTTTGAACTTTTATACTTTTTCTTATTTATTTTATATAAAACTTTTCTTTTTGCCCCCAAGGGAATATGAATACTCAAGTGTACAATCGTTTCTACACTATTGCAGAATTGCATACAATAATGTTTCTCCATATTACACTCTGCCTCAAGCAGGCCATTTATTAGGCCTCCAGCTGCCATAACAACCGGTTGGCACAAAAAAAAACTTGTTGATAGGGGACTGCACTTTTTTAAAAACCTTGATGTAGCAGTTGCATTAACCACGGCACTTAAGTGGTTAAATGACCAGGAACGGAGTTACAGTATTTCACAAAAGTGAGTATGCAAATGTTGCATTATATCTTTTCATGGGACAACACTGAAGCTATGACACTTTGATACAATGTAAAGTAGTCAGTGAACAGCTTGTGTAACAGTATAAATTTGTTGTGCCCTCAAAATAACAACACACAGACATCAATGTCTAAACCGCAACAAAAGTAAGTACACCCCTAAGTAAAAATGGACAAATTGTGGCTAATTTGCTATTTCCCTAATCTGCGCTCTCACACTGTCTCTTATTGGTCACTGGCTGGAAGTCTAACATGGCTTCTCATGGTAAAGAACTATCTGATAAGCTGAAGAAAAGAATTGTTGCTCTACAGGCCATAAGAAGATTGCCAACACCCTGAAACTGAGCTGCAGCCCGGTGGCCAAGAGCATACAATGGTTTTACAAGACAGGTTCCACTTAGAACAGGCCTTGTCATGGTCGACCAAAATTGAGTGCTCAACGTCATATCCAGAGATTGTCTTTTCAAAATAGGTATATTGCATTGCTGCAGAGGTTACAGAGGTGAGGGGGTCATCCTGCCAGTGCTCAGACCATGCGCCACACACTGCATCATATTGACCTGCATGGCTTTCATCTCAGAAGGAAGCCTCTTCTAAAGATGATGCACAAGAAAGCCCGCAAACAGTTTGCTGCAGACAAGCAGACTATGGACATGGATTACTGGAACCATGACTTGTGGTCTGATGAGAATAAGGTAAACTTATTTGGTTCAGATGGCATCAAGCATATGTTTATGGCAACCAAGTGAGGAGTACAAAGACAAGTGTGTCTTGCCTGCAGTCAAGCATGGTGGTGAAAGTGTCGTGGTCTGAGGCTGCATGAGTGCTGTCGGCAGCTACAGTTGAATGAATGCCAACATGTACTGTGACATACTGAAGCAGAGCAGGATTCCCTCCCTTCTGTGCCACAGGGCAGCATTCCAACATGATAGTGACCCCAAATACACCTTCAAGATGACTACTGTCTTGCTAAAGAAAATGAGGGTAAAAGTACTGGACTGGCCAAACATGTCCCAAGACATAAACTCTATTGAGCATCTGTGGGGCATTCTCAAACAGAAGGTGGAAGAGCGCAAGGTCTCTAACATTCACCAGCTTTGTGATGTTGTCATTGAGGAGTGGAAGAGGATTCCAGTGGCTGCAACCTGTGAAGCTCTAGTGACCTCCATGCCCAATAGAGTTAAAGGGAACCTGTCACATAGTTTATGCCCCCCTTTCTGAGGGCAGCACAAGCTAGTGTCAGACCTCCTGTTCCCAGCCTGTACCTTATTCTGTAAGATGCAGAAAGTTTTAGAGCATTTACCCTAAAATCTTTATTCTTAGTAGTGTTAGCAACACCCCCAAAAAGGCTAGCCGCCCACTGACAGTTATTCACATGTTTCTACCTATTCAAAGTAATAGGTTTGTCAGTTGAGGTGGGCGGGGGCTACCCCTTCGATTGGCCGGGTTGAAAAAAACTGACACTCTGAAGGCTCTTGAAGGGCTCTTCTGGCTGAAAACTGCAGATTTGAGCATTAAATACACGAAACTACAGCATCTTACAGAATAAGGGACACAGCGCTGGAAACAGCAGGTCTGACACTACCTTGTTCTGTCCTCAGCCAGGGGGGCAAAAACTATGTGACAGGTTCTCTTTAAGGCAGTGTTGGAAAATAATGGTGGCCACACAACATATTGAAACTTTGGGCACAATTTGTCCATTTTCACTTAGAGGTGTACTCACTTTTGTTGCCAGCAGTTTAGACATTGATGGTTGTGTTGAGTTATTTTGAGGGAATACCAAATTTCCACTGTTATACAAGCTGTACACTGACTGCTTTACATTGTATCAGTGCCATATTTTCAGTGTTGGCCCATTAATACAATATTTACAAAAATGTGAGAGGTGTACTCACTTTTGTGATAAACTGTATCTCCAAGCCAAGCCACTAGCAACAGGTACTGACAGTAATTAACAGCCTTTTGCCTGCTATGAATGGAGCAGACTCAATGAGCATCAGGAAGGGGTTAAGAATGTTTTTGTCTCCCCCCTCTCCTGCCAAATTAATTTTTGGGAAAGCATAAACAAGAGTGTATTTAAAACATTAAACGTGACATGTATGGTTTTTGGTGCCCAGGCGCCATTTTTTTTTGCGCACATTAGTAGTGTAGAATGCGCTTGAATCTGTTAACCTGTTCATAGATTTAGCGAATTCTAGCTATAAAGCGACAATTCTGGCTCAGGTAAACCACTTTTAAAGTGCTCTACCTGTTCCAGCAGTAATGCACCTGGATTTGCCTTACTAAAGCCATACATGTGTAGCTTCGTACGGAATCCCCCAATATCAGGTGCATTAGAAAGTGCTGCGAGTGCTCTGTAATGTGCCTGATTAAAAATATAGCGAACGGGGCTGCGCCAGTTTTCAGGTTGAAAAGACGCCAGACTTCTGTCGCAGCCCCGTTCATACATGCCGCCCTAAGTAAGTGCTTCATTCAGGTATATTTATAACCTGCTCAGTCCTTCTTTTAGACACATGACCCTCAATTAGTTTATGTCTTTCTTTGAGACCGATATTGACTGCCTTCACCGAATATTCCTTATGCTCACTGCTTGTTATTTTAGCTGTTGTTTACTTTGATACCTACCCCCCATTCCTACCTTGGATGGATTCTATTCTCTCATCCCTCCTTTCCATGTCCATGTACTGATCAGATGCACCATTAACTTCTTTGAGTCACCTTAAACCATCTGATTTCACTGTGAAATATCAAGATCAGTTTAATAAATCACTGATCAACCTTCTTCAACTGCTCACTTCTTATCTACCCCACCAAACAAGCCAAGTAAATCTGATTAATTCTCTTCTCCTGTCTATTTGAAGGCCATTTTCACAGTGTGCAAGCAATTTATATTTGATGTATGTCCCCCCGAAGGCTACTTGAGTATATGGTAAATGTATCCTTAAACCAATATTACCTGACAAAGATAAAAAGAATGTGATTTTGCTCTATGCATAATATGGATGAGGTATCCAGTAAAAAAAAAATGTACTGAGAGTATACATATTTTTTAACCTATTAGAATAGATGCCACACATAAAAATTCATTTTAAATATCGATTGTAGGAATACATAAAGGAGTCCCATACCTGTGAAGGAAATTGCAAAATGCAGGGTTAAAAGAACCTGATTGTGCACTCTGAAAATCTTGTAATTCATAGCTTAAAGGCGTTTTCTCACCACAATGATTATCTTTTACCAAGTAGGGAAAAGTAAATGAAGACTAATACCAGATACAGTGCTGTTTTGATTTTGCTTTAATCAGGAGTTAAACAAGACTTTATGTGCTGCTAATGTACACAAGTTTCTCTTGGTTACCGACCACCTCTCTCCTCTGTTATTGCTCCAAGCTGCTGTCCGACCATGGTGAGTCAATCCCTGATGAGTTATATCTCTAGCACAGGAGCTTGTTTATCTTTGTTAATGTCAAGTTTTAAGACTTGGAGCTCTGTAGCTTTGTGTACTACAGATTATGAACTACCTGCGCTCATGTCGCTGTAACAGGATCAGCTAGAAATAGCTGAGCTGATATACTGATCACTGCTGAAGAACAACCCATAGCCTGATGAATTAGTGCAAGTCTGAAGCTTCTTGTGGCTCTGTGAAACTGCATGGGGAGAAAACCCCTTTAATTCTTCCAAATTCTCTCATCCTGCTGGCTCCCATAGAAACATGGCTACAATAGTTTGACACTGCTTTCCGGCTACAGTAACTTATGAAGGTCTTCATATTTTTTATATACAAGACCTGAAAATAGGCACAGTTGAGAAATAGGCACTCTTTATTCCCCCACACCACTATCCTCACTCATATTCCCTTACTTCGAGGTCCACACCCTAAGACTCTTCTGTCCATTCTTTCTCTGGACTCATCCCATCAGTTTCTTGATCACTTTGCTCCCTGGCTTCCTCCTTTCCTATGTTCTAACAACTTTAGCCTCTCCATTAACAACCTAATGGTCACATCTGTCTCTTAGTTTCTATCTTAAACCTCCTCCCTAAACTTGCACAAGTTACTATTTCTCCTTCACATAACTAAGCTCTACTTAGGGTTAGGGTAAATTTTTTCGCCGATTTTTGCCAAAATTTCCCTCAGGCCAATCTGAATAAAATTGCTGAGTGCAGTATGCCTATGTACGAACGTCCCATCCTCAAATAATAATAATTACCACCTTGGTGTCCTGGTGGTTAGGTAGGTAAGGCTTTTGGTAGCTAGGTATATAGGCCCCTTGTAAGTAGTTAGTTATATAGGGCATCTAGTAGGTAAATAGATATATAGGTCCCCCTGTTGTAGGTAGGTAGAGTCCCCCTAGTAGGTAGAGTTCCACCAGTAGGTAGGTAGATTGAATCCCCAAGTAAGTAGGTAGATAGGAGCCCCCAGTAGGTAGGTAGGGAGATAGTGGCCTCCATTAGGTAGAAAGATAGATAGGGGCCCCCAGTAGGTAGGTCGGTAGATTGGGGCACTCAGAAGGTTGGTAGATACAGCTCCCCATTAGATAGGTAGGTATAATAATAATAATAATAATAATAATAATAACCTTTATTTATATAGCGCCAACATATTCCGCAGCACTTTACAATTTGGAGGGTGTAGGTACAGAAAAAAAGACATACATTGCACGATGAAAAGCTACTAACTGATGAGACACAAGGTGTGTGGGGGCCCCGTTTGCAAGAGCTTACAATCTATGAGGGTTTTAGGGGTTTAAACGAAGGGTAAGAAGTGCTAAGTTTACAATGGTCCGGCCATGTGACATAAATATGGGGTGGTTTATATAGAATTCGGATGAACCTGCCACCCAGACAGTACATCAATATACAGATAAGTGCCAAATTGTAGGGAGTGACAGAAATGTGTGAGCTAGAGAGTGGTTGGTTAGCAATTAGGGATTCTGCTAGGCCAGAGTGAGAACTTGTATTCTCAGGGCCATCTTAAAGTTTTGGGGGTTGTGAGCATGCCTGATCGCTTGCGGTAGATAATTGGTGCCGCACATGAAAAATCTTGGAGACGGGCATGTGAGATTCGGGTGACTGAGGCATGTAGTCGAAGATCATCAGCAGAGCGGAGAGAGCGGGTAGGGTGGTAGACAGAAATGAGGGAGGAGCTGTAGGGAGCAGCAGCACTGTGGAGAGCTTTATGGGTGAGAGTGACGAGTTTATGTTGTATCCTGTACTGAATGGGCACCCAGTGCAGTGACTGACACAGGGTAGAGGCACCAGTCAAGTGACTGGTAAGAAAGACAAGCCTGGCTGCTGCATTCAGGAAGGATTAGAAAGGAGAAAGTTTTCAGAGAGGGAGACCGATAAGCAGGAAGTTACAGCAGTCAAGATGAGAAAGAATAAGAGTAGTAATCTGCGTTTGAGTTTCCACAGTTTTTCCACAGTGAGAAAAGGACGGATTCTGGAGATATTTTGAAGTGCAGGTGACAGGAGCAGGCGAGTTATTGGAGATATGGGGTGAAGGACAGATCAGAATCTAATATAACTTCAAGACAGCATGCCTGCTGTCTTGGAGTTATGGTGGTACCACACACTGATACAGAAATAGAAGAGTGAGGTCAGTTAGTAGATGGTGGGATGACTAGAAGTTCAGTTTTTGTGAGGTTTAGTTTAAGATAGAGGGTAGGTGGGTAGACTAACGAAGTTGTGCCGATGTGTATATAAAATGAACAATAATATGGGGGTAACGAAAATAAACTAATAAATATTAATTCAATAAATTCATTTTTATTTCTTTAATTTCGTTAGCCCCATATTATTGATCATTGGCTAACGAAAATAAACAAATAAATATCAACTTATTGAATTCATTTTTATTTGTTTATTTTTGTTACCCCCATATTAATGTTCATTTTATATACACATCGGTACAACTTTGTGAGTCTTATCATTTGATTTCTGCCATGTACAGTTTTATTATAGATTGCATTAGAAAACCCATAAGAGCGTCACTCGCTCTCCCATTGGCCCAAATAACCGCGCCTCTTTTAACTTAGCCAATCACAAACAGAGCTCGCTCTGCATTTCTTTTCCCCATATAACTCTTATGAGAATAGCTCACCGCTGATTGGTAAGCAGGGCGGGCCCCTCTTCCCCCCCAACCAATCACAGTACTAGAATATTTCCATAGACAGTAATAATTTTGGGGCCCCTTCTACGCGCCTTCTTGCTACACTCAAAATAGGATACATATGATTGGTGGATTATATCTGCCGTGGTTCAAAAATAGCTTTTTTCTGCCTTTTTTACTGTTTTTGAACTGTCCCCCCTTTTCATTTTTGGAAATACTACTCCATAGGTTATAATTAGAGATGGGCAAATTTTCCAAAAATTCGGTTCGTCATTCGCTGAATTTCCCGACAAAAAAACTTCGTTTCCCAAAATTATTTTGGGAGAATCACGTTAAAAAAAAACAGCTTTTCCAGGTGCACGGGGTGCGGGTGCTGAAAAACGTTGTGCCATGCTTAATATGCAGAGGGAGTTGGGTTTGGCTTCATACATGGGGTGTGGAGGTGCGGCGGCGCCAAAAAGCATGGGTAAACTGGCAAAGAATTTGGAGGTGGAAAAAAAAAAGGTGAGGCCAGTTTTGGGACAATGACCCAAATGTGTAGGTCCCGGGGCGCCACAGCAGCCCTAGGTCAGACGTGGCACAATGACTTCTGGAGTGGCAAAAAAAAGGAGTAGGCCGAGGGAACAAAAACACGTGTGTAGGTCACGGCAGCGCCAGCAGCAGATGGGTCAGACAGTGGCACAATGACATTCTGGAGGTGAAAAAAAAGGGGTAGGCCACAGGTGGCACAACGACACAGGTGTAGGTCCGGGAGCAGCCCAGCAGCAATAGGAGAATGGCACATGAATTCTGGAGGGGGCAAAAAACTGGAGTGGCCCCAGGTGGCCCAAAGACGAGAGTGGGGTGCGGCGGCAGAGCAAAAAGCATGAGGTCAGGGTGGACAATGCAAAGTGTGGAGTACGGCCCGAACAGCATCAGCGCATGAGGGCTAAATGGCACAATGACAGATGTGGAGGTGGGTGGAAATACCAGTCCCTGGTAAAAATGGTTGGTGGGAGATGGAGAAAACTGTCAGCAGATGTGTGGCATCAGGCGGGTGGCGGCATCAGAATAGTGGCTGAGGCAGGTAGTTTGAACCCAGACTCATTTCTCACAGTTTGGGTGAGGCGTCATGGCTGATGTACGTGAGCGCTGAAGAACCCCCCGGTCAGACCTGTCAGAGGAGGGACGATGCCACACACAGGCGCCGGCCAACTGACTACGGAGGATTTCCCTATAGTATTTTTAGTTTGTCCTCCCTCTCAATAGCTGGGAAAAAAGGCTCCCATTTTGGACCCGGGAGCGAGGGTCCAAAAGGGTGGAGAGCCAGAAGTCATCCCTCTGCCCGGGTGCTGCTATTCGGCTGTCACTAGCCAGGCAAATCAGCATGCTGCGGGCCCTCTGCACAAGTGACTCCCAGGGGGTCCCTGCCTTCTCTCCACTGTATTACTGCACGGTGCTTGCGGGTCATCTGCCTCGTCTTCCTATCTCCATCTACCTCCTCAGCTGCTCCTGCTCCTCCTCTCTTGTCACCTGGGTAGGGAAAATCCACTCATTTCACCAGACAATGCTTCTGCTCCAATGTCCTCCTCCTCCTCCATTTCAGTCCCCACCGGACTCATGTGGCGCGAGATGTAGTCGACACATCTCCAGTCCCCTGCCCAGTCAGATTTTTCAGCATCTGTTCCAGGACATGAAGCAGTGGAATTTACTTTATTCATCCCGTAGTCCTGGCGGACTGACAAATTTTCATGGCTCCCCGAATTGGCCCCAAAAAAACGGCAGGTGTCACGCATGAGCTGCCACTGGCTGATTTTTTAAAATTACACAGGGGAGTACTCCTGTCCCCCTGGATCATCAAAAATCGTTAATGGCCTTTCTCTGTTCATACAGTCGGTTTCCCAAAAATGTGCAGGTGGAAATTTCCCAAAGGGTGGAAACAAACGCATAACGAGTGTGTTGGGGGAGGCTGTTCTGCCGCTGCAAAATCGAGGAGGGTGTTCCTGGCTTTGTAGGAATTGGATGAAGTGCATGCACGTTTCCTGGCCATTTTCAGAATCTTTGAAGATCGGTGGAAGACTTCAGGAATCTTTTCACAACCAGATTGAACAAGTGTGCCTTTTGCGGGCACAGGCCATCCCTCCTTGGTGCAGCGCCGACAGTGTTACTCCATTGTCCATCACCTGGTTCGATTTGAGTTGGTGCGGGGGAAAGCCAACATCGATTTCTTCTGCATGAACGGAGCAGTTCCTCCCCTGTGGACTTCGTTCCCCGGGGCAAGCCAGATGTGAACTGCGTGACACCGCTGTCCCCTACAATGGGTATGATGGAGCGTTATTGTGGGGCTGAGATGTGTGGGGTGGAGGGGGGGGGACTTGGCGCGGGGCCCGCTGTTTGACAACGTGGGGGGGAAAGCGGGTCTCCTGTAAAAGTTGTTGGTGTCCCGGGGGCCGGAGACATTCCCCCAGTGGGCCGTAAAGGACATTTTTGGGCCCCCTGCCCGTGTTTAAGCCCCAGACGGCCGCGTGCGTGCACCTTAAAAAAAACCGTAAGTAAAGGAGGGCCCCATTCTGTTCTACATTTTTTATGAAGTGCTGGTACTCCCTTTTTTGGAAAAGAAATTACGGCTTGGAAATCTCCCCTCGGCTGGGCCAAGCCATTATTCTCTGAACGGTGCAGAGTCCACCCCTTTGGGGGGAGGGGGGTGCGCCCCACAAAATTGGAGAGGAGTACGGTCAGCTTTGCACCCTTTGTGTGGTTGGAGCTATGTTGTTCTTTGAAACGCCTTGTGAACGTGCTGGCGCCCTGAGGCGAGGAGCAGGAGCATTGGACCGGGAGGGAGTCAAAGAGAAACAGCTCCTTCTGAGAATGGTGGAGTTGTTTGGTGCAAAGGATGGTGCCACTGGGCACTGTGCTGCTGTTGTGGGCGGCGGTGGACCCCCACATCTGAGCCACGTTTCTCCCGGCCACTGGATGGTGCGCTGCTATGTTGATCAGGGCGTTGTGCCCCGTTGCTCCCTGGCCAGCTTCACTTTTGCCCCTTTTTTCATATACCCATTTCGGCCCTCAGTGTCTTAGCAAAGAACTGCCACAGCGAGTATCCGATTTTACCGCCCAACGTCCGGACTGAGTGATACCCCCGCCACTGCCTCGTAAGCCCCTGTGCCGTCTTTCTTGGAAATGCGAAGCGGGTTTTTTACCCCCGGCCGTTTGGCCCCCCGCCCCAAAACTGCTGCCCCCCTGTGATACGGCCAAAAACCCCCCTTGTGGCTGCCTTGCCTGAGCGCAAGTGAGCCCTCTTCTCCCGACGATGATGAAGCCCTTGCCTCATCCGGCTCCCAAGTGCGGTTGCTACATCTTCATCTTTTGTGTTTCATCGTCACTGCTGTCTCTTCACCGGTCTTGGGGTATGCAGAGGCTGACCCTCACAACATGACCTCTCATGCCACTTCCACCTATACTTTGCCGCCTACTGCAAGAAGCAGGGGATATTGGCCCCATTTCTTCGCTGCCAAGTAGCTGCTGACTGCCCTCCTCAAATTGTTCTTTCCTCGCTATTAGTGGCGCTGAGCCCAGACCACATAGTAGATCTCTGGCTGAGGGAAACAGATGGGACAGAGGCGGGTGAGGACAGGTGAGGGCCGCTGACCCCCTCCTTGGAAATGCCAACTAAGGGTTGTGTCTGACGTTCCCACCGACTCTTGGCTGGGGTTGTCAGATGTCATCTGGGAGGAAGTGGATGACCTATCAACCAATCAAGAACCATTGGGTTTGCTGAACAACACATGGCGCTAGATGACGCAGCAGTTGGGGCCCTTTCACGAGGACCCTGCTGCGACGTCCCCTTGCTGTGCTGTGAATGGGCCTGTCCAGGGAAAATGTTTGTGCACTCCCACTCGCAGGTGAAGAGCCTGCCACCTCTCTGTCTGACATACTGTTTGTTCTAAAATGTACAGACACTGTTTGATGAAGATATCTGTATATGATAAATACACACCTGTATTTGACTCCAAATGAACCCAGTAACAAGCTTGGGTAACTTTGGATTTTAAATTGTGCTCCACAAATGGGCAGGAAAAAATTGACTTGTATGTGCCGTATGGCTTGTTTTTTCGAATTAAAACAAAACAGGCTTAATTAACCTTGGATATGAATTATGCTACGAATTTCTTCTGTGGCGGTTGAAAAGAAAGTTTTTTTCTGAGTCAACTGCAGAAAAAAAACTTAGTTAAAAAAATTTGGGTGTAAAATTGGCCAAAAAATTGAGCAACCAAACCCCAAATACAGTTTGTAGTGTGTTACAATGCGGTTTTTTACGTACACAACAAGGAAAAAAATTGTAATTAACCTTCGCTTTTGAATTTGCTACAGGAAAAATGTATTTTTTGGCGGTGAAAGACGGTTTATTTTAGTCACCACAGCAGCAAAACAACGCTTAATTAACCCCTGGATGTACAGTCATGGCCAAAAGTTTTGAGAATGATACAAATGTTAATTTTTACAAAGTCTACTGCATCAGGTTTTATAATGGCAATTTGCATATACTCCAGAATGTTAAAAGAGTGATCAGTTAACAGCAATTAATTGCAAAGTCAATAGTTGCCTAGAAAATGAAATTTTTCCCCAAAACACATTTAACTTCATTGCAGGCCCGCCTTAAAAGGACCAGTAACATTGTTTCAGTGAAATTTCTCCATTAACAAGGTGTGGGTGTTGATGAGGACAGGGCTGGAGATCAATCTGTCATGATTAAGTAAGAATCACACCACTGGACACTTTAAAAGGAGGCTGGTGCTTGGCTCATTTTTTCTCTTTGTTAACCATGGTTATCTCTAAAAAAACAACGTGCAGACATCATTGCACTGCACAAAACTGGCCTAACAGGGGAAAAGTATCGCAGCTAGAAAGATTGCACCCCAGTCAACAATCTATCGCAAACATCAAGGAATTCAAGGAGAGAGGTTCCATTGTTGCCTAAAAAGGCTCCAGGGGCGCCCAAGAAAGCCATCAAGCGCCAGGACCGTCTCTTAAAAGTGTTTCAGCTTCGGAATCGGGCTCCAGCAGTGCAGAGCTTGCTCAGGAATGGCATCGGGCAGGTTTTGTGAGTGCATCTGCACGCACTGTGAGGCGGAGACTCTGGAGAAAAGCCTGGTGTCAAGGAGGGCAGCAAAGAAGCCACTTCTCTCCAGAAAAAAACATCAGGGACAGACTGATATTCTGCCAAAGGTACAGGGAGTGGGACTGCTGAGGACTGGGGTAAAGTCATTTTCTCAGATGAATCCCCTTTCCGAATGTTTGGAACATCGGGGAAAACAGCTTGTTCGGAGAAGACAAGGTGAGCGATACCACCAGTCTTGTCTCATGCCAACTGTAAAGCATCCCGAAACCATTCCCTGTGTGGGGTTGCTTCTAGCCAAGGGAATCGGCTTCTAACAGTCTTGCCTAAAAACACATCCATGAAAAAAGAATGGTACCAGATGTCCTCCAAGACAACTTCTCCCAACCGTCCAAGAATAGTTTGGTGATCAATACAATGCCTTTTCCAGCATGAGGAGCACCTTGGGCCCTAAAGCAAGGTGATAACTAAATGGCTCAGGGAACAAAACATAGAGATTTTGGGTCCATGGCCTGGAAACTCCCCAGATTAATCCCATTGAGTACTTGTGGTCAATCAACAAGAGACGGGGGGACAAACAAAAACCAACAAAATTTTGACAAAATGCAACCATTGATTGTGCAAGAATGGCCTGCTATCAGTCGGATTGGTCCAAAAAGTTGATTGAGAGCATGCCCGGGAGAATTGCAGGGGGTCCTGAAGAAGAAGGGTCAACACTGCAACTATTGACTTGCTGCATTAACTCATTCTGTCAATAAAAGTTTTGGGTTCATCATAATATGATTGCACTTGTATTTCTGTATGTGATAAAAACATCTGCCAAACACACATAAAAACCAGAGGGCAACAGATCATGTGAAAATATAATATTTGTGTCATTCTCAAAACTTTTGGCCATGACTGTAAATTGCGCCAAACAACTGAGCAACCACAAACTACTAGCTTTTTCGCGTGTTACAATGGCGTGTTTTTAACGGTACACAACAAGAGAAAAAATTGTAATTAACCTTCGCTTGTGAATTATGCTACAGGAAAAATGTATTTTTTGGCGGTGAAAAAGACGCTTTCTTTGAGTCACCAAAGCAGCAAAACAACGATTAATTAACCCCTGGAGGTAAATTGCACCAAACAATTGAGCAACCACAAACTACCAGCTTTGTAGCGTGTTACAATGGCGTGTTTTTTACGCTACACAACAAGAGAAAAAATTGTAATTAACCTTCGCTTGTGAATTATGCTACAGGAAAAATGTATTTTTTGGCGGTGAAAAAGGCGGTTGATGTTAGTCACCACAGCAGCAAAACAACGCTTAATTAACCCCTGGATGTAAATTGCGCCAAACAATTGAGCAACCACAAACTACCAGCTTTGTAGCGTGTTACAATGGCGTGTTTTTTACGCTACACAACAAGAGAAAAAATTGTAATTAACCTTCGCTTGTGAATTATGCTACAGGAAAAATGTCTTTTTTGGCGGAGAAAGACGGTTTATTTTAGTCACCACAGCAGCAGAATAACGCTTAATTAACCCCTGGATGTAAATTGCGCAAAAGAATTGAGCAGCCAAAAATTAAGTGGTATTTGTATTGTAATGAATACAACAGGAACAGGCTTAGATCACCCTTGGATATTCAATGTGCTGTGAGCAGATAGCATTAAAATGTATATGCAGCTGCAGTGGACGCACACTGGACTTCAGATCCAATACCCCACAAAATCAGAAATAGAACGTAAGAGAAGCAGTCTCTGAGACAAGCTGAGACACCCCACAAAAATCGCTGTATAAAAATCAATTCTTCAGTAAGAGCTATCAGCCGCGGCAGCACCTTCCCTGATCAGTACAGTGAGAGCGGTATGAGCTCCCAGCGTCGCGCCCGGACTTATATAGTGCGGTGACGTCACAGAATCCCGTCGGTCTCTGATTGGCTTCATCTCTGCACATGTCATGCAGGCTATGCCCTTCTTCCTCCCAGAGTGCTTTGCCCCATGTAACGCCCTGTGCTCGCAGCCATTTTATCAATCAAAAGCACACTTCGTTCACCCGAAGTACCCCAAACTTCGACTTCGTTCAGAACCGAAGTTTTCCTGAAATTCTAAACGAATTCCACTTCGTTAGAATCAATTCGCCCATCTCTAGTTATAATGGGTCACTGTCGCTCCTATTCTGATTGGTTGGTTTCTGCTGACCAATGAGAAACGCTTAAAGAATTTGAATTACTGTATTTCCCGGCAATTCTCTATATCCCAATTCCTGATGTTGCGCCGGTCACGGCGACAAACACGTTGTTAGTAATTTTATTTCTGTATGTTTATAGAAGGTTTTAGCTCTTTTACAGAGAATGTTTTACACTTAATAAAAACGATTTATTTACTAATACTCCATTCCGCACGGAGCTGAGATTTCATTGACCCGATCTCTCCATAATACAATGGGACAAAGTAGCTCGAACTTGATGGCGGGGATAGCCAAGCCCCAGCTGCTCAACCAATCAGCTCTTTTCTGCCTTTTTTACTGTATTTTGAACTGTCTGCCTTTTCATTTGATTGGTCAATACTCCTCCATAGGTTATAATGGGTCACTGTCGCTCCTATTCTGATCGGCCGGTTTATGCCGACCAATGAGAAGAGCTTACAGAATCTGAATTACTGTATTTCCTGGCAATTTCCAATTATCCCAATTCCTGATGTTTGCGCCGTTCTTAAATTTTTTGTTAGTGATTTTATTTATGTTTTTTTTAGAAGGTTTAGCTCTTTTTCAGATAATGTTTTACACCTAATAAAAACGTTTTTTTTTTGATTCATACTCCATGTCTCACGGCTGAAGATTTTTCTTTAGCAATCTTATTTATTTTTCCCTTTGACTTTAAATGATCCACTTTTCACTACATTTAATCGCTTTTTAGACAGCTTTGATTTTTCACTTTATTCATTCATTCATTTGAAAGACAACCCCTTTTTGCTATTCACTAACATGTTTAATGATTTCTCGCTGAGTTCCAGCCTGTCTCGAATCGGAATACATGTTAGGCGCAGTCCCGCACTGCGCCTCACACACTGGCAAGGCGCAGGGAACTTTACAACGCATGTATGAGCGCACCTCGGGCGCCGACATACATGAGGGGCAGCTTTCATGTTCGAGCGCTCGAAAACGGGCGCTCCGACGCGCTGATCTTCATACATGTCACCCTAAATCTCCAGACAAGCCTTCTATACCATAAGAACTGTGATTCTGTGGAATAGCCTCCTCAGGAGCTGGACTCAACAGGAACAGATGAGGGCTTCAAAGGAGTCTTAGTCAATTACTTATAACTAAATAATTTGAATTCCTATAGAAAAAAAGTTTACAGATTATCTATCCCATTCCCTTCATCCACATCTTCTCTCCACCCTTGGTTAACCCCTTAACCAAGTATGTGTCCAAGTATGGGTACCTCTGAGTGACATTAAATGGCTGTGTAGCCGGAGCCACCGCCACCCGTGCAGTTTACACCTTTAGATTAGCCATGTTTGCTGCGGCATCTAAATGAATGAGAAATGGTGCCATGCATTGTTCCTCACTCCAATCGGGCGTCCGCAGCAAAATCGCAGGGATCCGATCGGTGAACAAGTGAACTTGTGAAGGCTTCAATCGCCGCCATGTTTCCGTATTCACTACTTCCAGCCCCAGGTCCAAAGTTCAAATCACCCCCTTTTTGCCATTTTACGGAAAAAAAAATATATAATTAAAAATTTGGTATCGCCGCATCCAAAAAAACCCGATTTATTAAAATATAACATAATTTATCCCATACGCTGAACACCGTAGAAGAAAAAAATTCCAAATGCTAAAATTGCGTTTTTAGGTCATTTAATTTCGCCTAAAAATTGGAATACATTTAATTTAAAAAAAAAAAATGTGCCGCGGCGCAAATTTCAAAAACAGAAAATGTTTGGAATTTTTCACGGTACCAAAACCATACATGTTTGGTATTGGCGGATGCGGATCAAGCTGTAGAATATAGAGAACACATCATTTATACCGAAGATTGAACGCTGCAAAAACAAAACTCCCGCAAACATGTTGCAAGTACTTTTTTCACATTTTGCCCCACTTAGAATTTTTTCACGGTTTCCCAGCATACTCTATGGTAATATGAATAAAACCATATAAATATAAAAGTTATGGCTACTGGAAGGCGAAGAGGGAAAAATGAAGTCATATTTTTTTTTCCTTTGGAGGGGTTAAGGGTTAAACTTGATGGACATGTCTTTTTTTTCAACCACAATAGCTATGCAGCATTGATGTAGATATTTTTTTTTTCATAGTAAAACTGAGGCAGAAGGCTGGAGACACAAGGCTTGTAAATTCAAGCACTAATAATGATGCACACTTA
The DNA here is from genome assembly GCA_025379985.1 of Phyllomedusa bahiana. Classification (NCBI taxonomy): domain Eukaryota; kingdom Metazoa; phylum Chordata; class Amphibia; order Anura; family Hylidae; genus Phyllomedusa; species Phyllomedusa bahiana. Next base: position 16,006 of record JAODAL010022621.1, read on the forward strand.
TTAAATTCTTATAAAAAAGACTGACCTATTTTTTCCATGCACACAAACTGGTAGTTTATACAATTACAGATTTCCTATAAGTACAACTCTATCAAGTGTATAGCTGACTGTAAGATAATCTCGCCATCTAGTGGCCACAATGAAAAATACACTTTTTAACTTCTCTATTTGCTTTGGTTTCTTCTAAGAAAAATGAAATATTCCCAGTGTTAAAAAGGCGATCACTGGGTAGCACGAAAAGCATCTTGTATACTTTGTGTATCGTGCTATTGTCAACATCATTGACTGTCATCAGTGAATGAGGAGATTCTTATCGTCAGAGGCAGCACAGTCCTGCTCTCAGCTGAGAAGTGGATGCAATCCAGATAAAGCGCGTCCTTACATATAACATCAGAAAGAGCTGCTGGAAGCTGGAAATTATTTTTTATGTTGAGGAAAGAAGCTTCTTTGGGTCATGGACTTTATACACAATTTACGAAAAAAAAAAGAGGATGGGGCCCTCACCTGGTGCCCAAAGAAGCCGCTCATCCTGGCACATGTAAGAGCAGTACAGGACATGTAGTACCGCACTTTACTATAGAGAGGAGCTACTAGACGCTCAGTAACTGCATGCACCTCACTAATACATGTAAGAGCAGTACAGGACATGTAGTACCGCACTGTACTATAGAGAGGCGCTATTAGACTGCTTATCACTGCATGCACTGCACTAATACATGTAAGAGCAGTACAGGACATGTAGTACCGCACTGTACTGTAGAGAGGCGCTACTAGATCACCAATCACTGCATGCACTGCACTAATACATGTAAGAGCAGTATAGGACTATTCTGTAGAGAGGCGCTATAGATCGCCAATCACTGCATGTACCTCACTAATACACGTAAGAGCAGTACAGGGCATGTACCTCACTGTACTGTGATAAATATATATATAAGTCCCTATATATCACAGAGCTCGGCTCCTCTGCTCTATCATAGTTACATATATAATTTGTCAGGCCGAAAAAAGACAGACGTCTATCCACTTCAGCCTATTGTGCTACAGTATTGATCCAGAGGAAGGCAAAAACCCCCATGAGGTAGAAGCCAATTGTCCTCATGTTAGGGAAAAAATTCCTTCCTGACTCCAATCTGGCAATCAGAATAAATTCCTGGACCAACGACCCCTCTCCAGAATCCTGGTTACTATAACTTGTTATATTATTACGCTCCAGAAATGCATCCAAGCCCTTCTTGAACTCTGTTAGTGAATTCCCCATGACAAGTTCCTCTGGCAGAGAGTTCCAGTCTCACTGCTCTTACAGTAAAGATCCCTTTCTATGTTTATGTAGAAACTTTCGTTCCTCAAGACGTAGAGGATGCCCCCTTGTTCTAGATACAGTCCTGGGTATAAATAAATCTTTAGCGAGATCTCTATATTGGCCCTTAATATATTTAAACATATTTATTATGTCCCCACGAAGCCGTCTTTTCTCTAAACTAAATAACCCTAATCTTGCTAATCTTTCTGGGTATTGCAGTACACCCAGTCCTTTTATTATTTTTGTTGCCCGCCTTTGTACCTGTTCAGGCTCCACAATGTCTTTCCTGTGAACTAGTGCCCAAACCTGTCCACAATATTCCATGTGTGGTCTAACCAGTGACCCTTTATAGTGGGAGAATAATGTTCCCATCATGTGCATCTATGCCCCTTTTAATACAACCCATGATCCTATTTGCCTTGGCAGCTGCTGCCTGACACTGGCTGCTACAGTTAAGTTTACTGTCCACCAGGATTCCCAAGTCCTTCTCCATGTCACTTTTACCCAGTGTTTTTCCATTTAACATGTAATCATGTAATGGATTTCTCTTCCCTATGTGCATAACCTTGCATTTATCTGTGTTAAACCTCATCTGCCATTTCCCTGCCCAGGCCTCCAACCTATCAAGATCCCTCTGTAATAACACATTATTCTCTATTGTGTGGATTCCTTTACAGAGCTTAGTATCATCTGCAAAGATCGATATTCTACTGTGCAATCTCTGTGTAAGGTCATTTATGAAAATATTAAAGAGGATAGGGCCCAATACTGAACCCTGTGGTACCCCACTAGCAACAGGGTTCCAGTCTGAATATGTACCGTTAATTACTACCCTTCGTTTTCTATCAGTGAGCCAGTTGCTTACCCACTTGCACACATTTTCCCCCTGTTCAAGCATTCTCATTTTATTTACCAACCTTTTATGTGGAACAGTATAAAATTCTTTAGAAAAATCCAAATATATGACATCCAGTGCCTCACCCCGATCCAGTCTGGGACTAACTTCCTCATAGAAGCTGATGAGATTAGTCTGACAGGACCGATCCTTCATAAACCCATGCTGGAACGGCGTTATACATTTATTGTCAGTGAGATACTCCAGGATAGCATCCTTAGAAAACATTCAAACATTTTACCCACAACAGAGGTTAAGCTTACTGGCCTATAGTTTCCAGGATTTGCTATGCGCCAATCCTTTGGGATATTACCTGTTATTATACAGTCCATAAATATTAAGAATAGGGGCCTATCTATGACATCACTTAACTCCCTTAGGACACGCGGGTGTATGCCATCTGGACCTGGGGATTTGTCTACTTAAGGCTCCCTAAGGCGGAGCTGCACTTCTTCCTGGGTTAGACAAGAAACATTTAAGTTGGAATTTACCTCCTCCCTTTGCTCATCAACAGGAAGCTCATCCTCCTCGGTAAATACAGTGGAGAAGAAATTGTTTAATAGGTTTGCTTTCTTCTCAACGCCCTCTATAGTCTCTCCCTCAGTACTTTTCAAAGGGCCAACATTTTCTTTTTTAATCTTTTTACTATTTATATAGTTAAAAAATATTTTGGGGTTAGTTTTACTTTCTATGGCAATACATCTTTCTGTCTCCAGCTTTGCTGCCTTTATCATTATTTTACATATTTTATTTTTTTCCTTATAGCTTTTTTTTTGCCTCTTCACTGCCCTCCTGTTTTAGTAGCTGAAACGCTTTCTTTTTGTTTTTTATTGCCTCCTTTACATCTCTGTTGATCCACATTGGGTTTTTCCTGTTTCTTATTATTTTTTTACCATATGGTATGTACCTCTCACAGTGGTAGCCTAGGATGTTTTTAAAGATCTCCCATTTATTTTTTGTTCTGCTATTTTTAAACACCTTGTCCCAGTCTATTTAGGGCCTCTTTAAGCAGAATAAAATTAGCCTTCCTCAAATTCAGTGTTTTTGTGGCCGCATGACAAAAAGCTCTATTGAAGGATAAATGAAAGTTTATTATATTATGGTCACTATTCCCTAGGTGCTCCTCAACCTGAACATTTGTTACTCTGTCAGGTCTATTAGTCAATATTAAGTCTAGAAGGGCCTTTCCTCTAGTCGGTTCCTGCACCATTCCTGCAGTCGGTTCCTGCATCATATAACCCTATATATCACAGAGCTCAGCTCCTCTGCTCTATCATATAACCCTATATATCACAGAGCTCAGCTTCTCTATCATATAACCCTATATATCACAGAGTTCAGCTTCTCTCCTTGATCATATAACCCTATATATCACAGACCTCAGCTCCTCTCCTCTATCCTATAACCCAAAATCCAATGGTATTCCTGTGCTGTGTAGACCTAGCCTAACAGTTACATGGATACCAAATATGTCTGTTATTTATTTTGCTATGATATTTATTTTAATAGTGCATTAAAAATGTGTTGTATTACTATTGTTTACTTTCATTTGTTTTTACGCCCTTGATGTTATTTTTACTTTCATCCTTTTTACTCTCTTCAATGCACTGACATGGAAAGATATATAGACATATACCAGCATATTGGGCCTCAAATACCAAAACTATCTAACAGTAAGGCTGGCTTTGTTGGCAATATCAACCAATAAGAGCCCAGCCTTTACTGTTTCAGAACAGTTTCAGCAATGAAAGCTGAGTTATGATTGGTTGCGGTGGACAAAACAGAGAGTTTTACTATTAGACAGGTGTGCTAAATAAGGCCCATTGTGTCTAAGAAGATGGACACTAGTGAGGCATTTAGGTTAAAGGGGTTTTGGCACAATCTAATGTTTACGTGGGATCCTCAAAAATGGGTAATCACTTTTCTAAATATATGTCATCAAAAAAAAGTGAAGCCTTTGAGAGCTATAGCCGTCCTTACATGCCCTTGGTTTCCCGACAGTTTACATTAGACACGACCAGGAGCTGACAGGGGCTGATCTGGGTGTGCTTGCGTTGTTTGCACTTCTTATCTGATGGCAGAGAACATGAATGAGCTTTGAAGGGACTGGGGAGAAAGATTCTGTGTCTTTTGTATAGAGAATCCACTGGTTGTAATGTAATTATTGAGTAAACATGCAGACGCTCCCTGGTTCTCTGCTCAGCCCCCCTCCCTCTCCACCTGCAGCCATTCCTGAAGGAATGAAAGAAGGCTGCCTGCTGAGCTTATCTTCTCTCCTGAGCAGATAAGAGGGATAAATAAAACGCATATAGCTTGTGCACAATACAGTTCTCCTCTGTGGATTAGCAAAACAATGTTTGCTCAACTACAGAGACTGAGTATCAGGAACGTGCATGGGAGGTGGTGTAATGACATCACAGAGGAGGTACATGCTTTTTTAAACACAGAAACACAATGCCCCTTTTTTCAAGCCTCAGGAGGGGAGAATCAACCTGTAAGTGAGGAACTTACTTCTTGGCAAAACCCCTTTAAGAATATTCTCTCATAGACATCAGTGCAGCCTGTGGCGCTCGGTGTTTCTGACTTCCATAAAGCAGGTGCTAAGTTTGACAACAGGGAAAACAAGTGGGTGAAAAATAATTCTTCGACTCTTAGACTATGTTGATTATATAGTAGTGTTTCCCAGGTCCTGACTCTCCTTTCCATGCTCCATATTCCGAAAGCTCCCTCTGCTATATAAGATGACACGAGTATAATTAATTGTACATCGTAGGTAAGGGAAGAACAGCATGGAGGACATAATAGAGCAATACTGTACTAAGCAGTGTAAGCTGTGAACCACTCTCAGGAGTGAGAAATAACACAGAGCTATATCTGTGTCACCCTCTGTTTATGTCTCCATTGACTTTATGTGCACCATGCTGGCTCGGACCGTCCCACCGGGGAGTCGGTGCAACCCTGATGGGCCCTGAGCTGAAGTGGCTGAATTACCGCCGCCACAGGGGGCCTGCCGCCGCATCCTGACCTAGAACGCAAGGGAACTCTGTCCTGGGAATTTAGGGCAAATGCCCCCAATTCCCGAGACTGCGCAGTCTTAGTGCAGCAGAGCGCCTCTGGTGCCCTGCTCCGCTATTCAGCCTGGTAAACCTTAGGCCATAGGTCTATCAGGTGCTGGCTACTAGTGCTGACGTATGCGGCGTGATGACGTCACATCATCATACCGCCTACCCCAGGCTTCATTTCAAACAGGCCTGCTGCTCGTTAGGTCAGGAGAATGGGAGAGAGGTGAGTTTATTTATTTTTTCTTTTCTATGGGTAATGGGACCCTACCTACCGACTACCTGGGACCCACCCACCACCTATCTACACAGGGCCCACCTACCTACAACCTATCTAACTGGGGCCCACCCATCACCTACCTATCTAGGGATCATCTACCTACAACATACCTACCTGGGGCCTACCTACAACCTACCTAACTGTGGCCTAACTACTATCAACCTAACTGGGGCCTATCTACCTACCTAACTGCGGCCTACTTATCTACCTAAGGGCTATCTACCTACCTAAATAGGGCCTACTTAGCTACCTGAGGCTACCTACCTAACTGGGGCCTACCTATGTACCTAACTGGGGCCTACCAACCTACCTACCTTGACCTACCCACCAACTTGCCTGGGGCTGGCCTACCTACCTAGGGCCTACCAACTTATCTAACGGGGTCTACCAACCTAAATGGGACCTACCTATTTATCTAGGGCCTTGCCTACCTAGCGAATAATATAATTATGAGGGGTACAGGTAATAGCACAATCTCCAGAGGATTGGACCTCTGTTTCTACCCACCCTCCTCTGTGCCTCTAAGCTATGGCCTGCACCCACTCTCCCACCCTTGGGAAGTTTATACAGATGTGGGAATAGGTAAAAGGTCCTGGAAAAGTGAGGATTCTAAGATATTTGTCAGTAAATTCTGCAGCAACGAGTGGAAGAAGTCATTCATGGTGGTCTGGACTGGAAGAAAGAAGAAAAAGGAAAAATAATTACTCATTAGAGAAGATGTCTCCAGTGAGTCCCTGGATGTCAGGGGTTATTTGGCTTCTGCGTTGGATCAGTGCTGTATTCACTGCCATGTGATGGTGACCTGAGCTGGTGTCTGACCACTCTGTGGTCTCTATATGGTGGTGTTGTAGGTTATACCTGAGCTGGTGTCTGACCTCTATGTGGTCTCTATATGGTGGTGTTGTAGGTTATACATGAGCTGGTGTCTGACCTCTATGTGGTCTCTATATGGTGGTGTTGTAGGTTATACCTGAGCTGGTGTCTGACCACTATGTGGTCTCTATATGGCAGTGTTGTAGATTATACCTGAGCTGGTGTCTGACCTCTATGTGGTCTCTATATGGTGGTGTTGTAGGTTATACCTGAGCTGGTGTCTGACCACTATGTGGTCTCTATATGGCGGTGTTGTAGGTTATACCTGAGCTGGTGTCTGACCACTCTGTGGTCTCTATATGGAGGTATTGTAGATTATATCAGTGTATAGTGGCAGTGTACACTTGTACCTGATTATAAAAGTAAGTGCAGACTTGTCCTTGGAATTAGCGGGTTTCACTTTTACTATCCTCTTAGTGTATATAGTGATGGATATTTTAGAAAGAGGCGAGGTGCATGACCAAGTGAAAACTTGAAGGTGGATATTAAATGTGGGCTGGTGGGGGGTGGAGGGGAATAAGGACAGAGGACATGGATGGAGCCCCTTAGCAATATGTTTATGATATGTCAGACTGTGAAAAATGTGTGAGACAGACATGTGACTCACTTGGTATTGTGTACTGCACCGGACAATATAGTTCTGTTTTGCGCACTATATTAGGCGGTAAAATGCACTCATTTATGTCGGACAGGCCTAAAAATTAACAGGTAATACTTTTAGGTATAGTAGCTGTAGGGTGGGTCCCCAAGATCAACTCCAGGTCCCCCAGTCTGACACTGGATGCATGTAGCCTGATCCCTCAATCACCTGATTGTCCATCCTGTAGACAAAAGTGGGTGAATTATATTTCTAGGAGATACAGTGATGCAGGAAATTATAAGTGAAAAATGAAGCAGTTTTTGCTTATATTCACTGGTACTGTTGATTTATGCAACATTTGTTGAAAAGTTTGTAGGCATTTAATAACTGAGGGATAAGTGAGACAACTTTTGGAGCCACAGCTGATTGCATGTACTAAAATCTGAAACGAAATAGGCCATGTGTCAATGCAGCCTACAGTGTTTAGTATTGCACCAACATTATGGGGGACATGTAAAAACAGGGCTGTGCCAGAAGCTGGAAATTTGCGCAGCCCCGTTCGCTATATTTTTAACTCCAATATTAGGCGCATCACAGAGCGCCCGCGGCACTTTGTAATGCGCCTGAGATCGGGGGCGTGCGGTAAGTGGGGCGCACTACAACTGTACGAAGTTACACATTTATAGCTTCAGTACGGCAAATCCAGTACTGCTGGAACAGGTAGAGCACTTTAAAAGTGGTTTACCTGAGCCTGAAGTGTCGCTTTGTAGCTAGAAAGCGCTAAATCTATCACCCGCAGTCGAACAGGTTCATATATTCAGGGCGCATTCTGCGCTACAAATGCGCACAAAAAAATGGCGCCTGGGTGCCAAAAATCTTACATATTGGCCTAGGTGTTCATTTTCTCTACACCGCCACCCCAGGAGAAATTACACATTACACAATATGCGGTCAAATGAATGGATTTTATGTATAAAACAGAGAGAGAGACTCCTCGCTACTACTCTCCTCTATGGATGAAAGATAAGGATCTTGGACTGGGGATACCCCTCCTCTATTAACTCAGAATTCCCTAATAGGATATATGAACATGGGTTTTCTAACTGGACAATCCCTTTAAAACATAATGGCCTGGCCTCATCTGTTCAGAATTCACCAATTTATATACAGACAATGAATATTTTATCACCTTCTAAGCAATTGCTTCCAATTAACAATGCTGACTCCCAAGTGATTAGCAGATGTGGCTGCTTCAGATTTGTGTACATGGCCTGAAGATGAAGGATTAATCTGTTTTACAAGTATTGAATGGCATTCCAGCCTGCAGATCAATGTCTATTCTCTGCGGCCTGTCCGCATTGTTGAGGAGGGACAAGTGGCTGCTGCGCTCTACAAACTCTTCCTGAGACCCAGTAACACAATATACAAATATTTATGTAAGATAAACGAGAGACAATGGTCTGAGATACATAACAGGTGGTCAGGGTTAGCGCCTCCGAACAGTCCCCCTCAGCTCTCACTGGTAAAACAATACTAGAAGCATGGCCGCCAAAGGAAGGAGAAGTCTAACTAATTACCCCGTGACCACCGTAAAGGATTGTATATATAACATTCATTGTGAGGAGGAAAACGGAGACTTCTCAGAGATTGAAAATAAGAAAAACACTTTCTACTAAACAAACCAACATAATTATATTTTATTTTCTACAACATCTGACCCTGGTATTAAGGAAAATGGCGTTCAGAGGGGTAGATGACGGCTTCATAAGCCAAAGCAGAGATATGGTGGAAGTAGCGCCTGCAGTGGAAGGGGAGCGCGGGAATGGGGGGGCGGTCCATCCTGGGTGCCATGTCATGTGAACCGAGAGTCTCAAAGTTTTTTCATGTATGATAGATAGCATAAATGCTTCTTTAGGGATTTCCACGTAGTGTATTCCCTTTTTGCAGTAGTGTGCCGCTGGCAGTGGAGTGCGTGTGTACATGTATATATATATATGTGTGCCGCAGCCCTGCCAGTGGCACCCAGGTTTGCATATGTTTTTTGTGCAGAACCATACGTTATATTTGGTGTATATTGATTTTAACCTATATGGGGAGGAAAGGGTGCCCCATTTTGATTTTCTGCACCTGCCCACTCTCACAGGCTGTCATAAGAAGTGCAGCTTGCAGGTTGGGTTGTTTTTATTTTTTTCTCTCTGGATAGGGAGGTCGGCTGACCCAGTGAGAGGCCTGGAATTGGCTCTATTGAGAGGTAAAAGATAGTATAGGACTGCCTGTTTGAGATCACGTTGAAAGTCGTGGGCAGCTTAAACATCTTTTGATCAAAATATGTGAACCGAGAATCTCAAAGTTTTTTCGCACATCCCAGGTGGCACGATTGTCTGGAGGAGCAGCACACTAGAGTTTAGAGTGTGCACTGCTCTGAGCCAGCCTTCCCCTGTCACCCTGGCCTTGCCCGACAGAGATTGCTGCCATTCCCTACTTTTCTCTTTACAGCAATTTGATTTGTGAAGCAGCCACCCCAGGCTGGGGGGCCATATACCTGCCAATTAAGACATACCCCGAAAGTAAGACATATGGACTTTAGGGTAAAAAGAATGTAAGACGCTGTCTTACTATCGGGGAAACACGTATATAATATATATATATATATAATATATATATATATATATATATATATATATATATATATATATATATATATATATATATATATACCTTGATATCCCCTCTTGCATGGGCTCCATCAGTTCTTCAGGTCGCTATAGCTACAGACTGTCACGGGTGTCCCTGCGACCCCCGTGTCGGGTCGCAGGCACACCGGCACCGCCGCAGCCCGGTACTCGGGCTGCGGACACCCCGGCAGCTCTGTGTCCCACTTACCTCGCCACTCTCCTGTTTCCGTCCCGCACACTATGGGGCGCGCGGCACTACAGGAAAATTTAAAGGGACAGTGCGCCAGTGATTGGTCTCACCGGGTGCTGACCCTATTTAAGCTCTGCCCCTTCCTTAGCACCTTGCCGAATCGATAGTGCCCTGTGCCTTGAGAGGAAGCGTTCCTGAGTGTCTTGTCGTCTACTATGTACCGTACCTTCTGCCTCCGTCCCTTGACCACGAACCATTGCCGCCTGTCCTGACCTTCTGCCTTTCCCCGACCACGAACCACTGCCGCCTGCACTGACCTTCTGCCTGTCCCCGACTACGAGCCTGCTTCACGATTCTGTACTGCGCAACACCTCGGCTGCCACTGCAAGCAAGTCACGTCAGGGGTAGCGACCTGGTAGTAATCTGCCGCAGCAAGTCCATCCCGCTTTGCGGCGGGCTCTGGTGAAAACCGGACCTACTTAGATTCCGCTCCCTGGCGTGGCTTACGCCATCGCTTGTGGTGGTTCAGAGGATCCACTACCATATCCGTTACACAGACCTGTTCGATCTCTCCTGATAGGCTGCCAGCATTGGTCGCTATAGATACAGATACACACACAGAACAGCAAGATCGCTGCAGCTCACCCCTCCTTCGTAAACCACCGCACTTCATATGGTGTGTTAGGCAGAGAAAAGTCCTTTCCGCATGGAGAGCCGCCAGTCCAGGCTCAGACGTCACCAAAAGGTCCTTGCATCGGATACCAATATACCAACGGATAAGGTATTTTCCAATTTTTATTTCCAATAAAGGGCTACAGGATAGTATACGTTTCTGACCCAGTATAGGGTCAGAAACGCGTTAGCGGATACACATGTCTTTTTATACTATCCTGTAGCCCTTTATTGGAAATAAAAATTGGAAAATACCTTATCCGTTGGTATATTGGTTTCCGATACCTTTTGGTGCTATAGACACAGACCTGTTTTATCTTTCCTTATAGGCTGTCAGCATTGGTCCCTATAGCTACAGACCTGGTGCCCTCAGCAACTCGTCACTGCAGACCAGTTGTAGCCAGTAGAAGTCAGTAAAAGTCAGTAAACACGTCCCTGAGTTCAAAAATGAAACCTAGAAAACAGGACTAATGTGAAATGATCACTGTAGTGAGACAACCCCTTTAACTCAATATTAAAGAATTTGTAAAATCTTTAATAAAAATTATGTTTTAAAAAAATTCAATAATAAAGAAATACTTTCTTAAAAAAAAAATACTGAACATGGGTATCCATAATGATCCAGTCAATAAGATTATTATGTTATTTAATCTGTACAGTGAACACCCAGAAAAATAAATGACAAAATCTATGCCAGAATTTACTTTTCTCATCCAGCCTCACAAAAAAAGGAATAAAAAGTGATATAAAAAAGTATGTATTCCCACATAATACAAATGAAAACGTAAACTTAGCCTGCAAATAAAAAGCCCTTGCACAGCTCCATCACCAGAAAAGTAAAAAAGTTTAGATTTTTCTGAATATCATGACATGTTTTTTTAATGGCAATTATGATTTTTGGATGCCAGGAGGGCCCTAAAAAAAGGTGGAGTGTTCTAAATAGGTGGGGTGCAGCAAATTTAGTGACAGCAAGGGGTGGCCAATGTTATAGTGGATTGCTAAAAGTGGCACAGATGTCTTCACTATATAGCTGAGAGTATGTTAGGTACAGGGCCGTTCCTAGGGGCAGGCGAGGCGGATGGGCGAGGCGGGCGATCGCCCGGGGCGCCGGGCCTCGGCTCACCCGAGGGGGGCGCCGCTCGCCTCACCCGCCCTGTGGTTAGCCCTGGACTCTGCCGGCAGCTGCATACACTTAGTGCAGCTGCCGGCACAGGGAGGAGGCAGGACGGATCGCTCCCCTCCTGACTCCTCCCCAGTATGTATAAGCGCGCAGTCAGCGCGCTGATACATACACAGTGTCGCAGGGGGCGCACGTCACGCTGCTTACACTGAATCCAGGCTCCCGGGACCTGACAGCCACTGCAGGTATCCTGGAAAGGTAAGTGAGTTTTTTTTATGTTTTATAGGGGGCCAAACTGGCTACAGGGGGCAAAACTGGGGGCAACTGGCTACAGGGGGCAAAACTGGCTACAGGGGGCAACACTGGCTACAGGGGCAACACTGGCTACAGGGGGCAAAACTGCTGTCAACTGGCTACAGGGGACATAACAGGCTACAGGGGGACAAAACAGGCTACAGGGGGACAAACTGGCTACAGGGGGCAAAACTGGATACAGGGGGCAAAACGGGCTCCAGGAGGCAACACTGGGGGCAACTAGCTACAGGGGACAAAACTGGCTACACAGGACCAAACTGGCTACAGGGGACAACACGCAGGGATACAGGGGGCAACTGGCTCCAGGGGGCAACTGACTACAGGGGCAACTATCATGGCTGCTGGGGCTACTATCTGGTTACAGGGGCAACTATCATGGCTGATAGGGCTACTGTGTTGTTGCAGGGGGGTATTACCTGGCTACAGGGGTAACTATCCGGTGAAGTATTGTGGTGCATTATTTTACGGGGGGCGCAATTTCTTCACTTCGCCCTGAGTGCAATTTAGCCTAGGAACGGCCCTGGTTAGGTACACCGTATAACTAATGCTTGTACAGTTAGAGGAGGTTTTAGTTAAATAAGCCTCAGGCCCGGTTCACACCTGCTTTGGAGCCTCTGTTGCTTATTCTGTCAGAAATGACGGGAAAAATGATGGACACCATGACGGAAACCCGACAGACTCCATTACAGTCAGTGAGGTCTGTTGGGCACTGTTGGTGTTTGTCATAAAACAGCTCTGGTGCCACCAAGAAAAAAAACCTCAAACTCAATGGCCTGGCCTCAATCTCTATGTATGTGTCATATACTGTGTGTTTCTATTCTACATTATTTTCAAGGTGAATGAGGACACTACTATTTACATTAAAGGGATGTTCCCAATATAGACTTTGATGGCATATCAATATAATATGCTTTTTGTACCCTCACTTATCTCAGGAACGGACCCCAAAAAGTGTTGGCTCAGAATGGAAAGCCGGTCTGGGGGGTCCCAGCAGTGCATGGGACCCCCCAGAGGTGGGCACCTATCAGAATTTGCTGGCATATCCTATCAATAAGCCAGCACAGTCTATGTAGGGAAGCTTACATAGCTTGTCCTGCTCTCAACTGAGAAGTGGATATAATTGTATCCTGTGTAGACGATGCTCTGTGAGCTGTATACGTTAGCAGCAGCGTCAAGAATCTCTACTAAGCTAGACTGTAACTGTCATACATAGGATCCCACCTTGAACACATTCAGCATGGTCTGTCTTTTAACAGCATTGTGCTCTATGGAATAGTACAGCTCTTTACGCTATTTCATCCAGCAAACCCTTTAGGACACTGGAGAAACAAAGATCAAAATTATGCACTTTTGGCCTACGTCAGGTAATGGAGGTCTTAAAATACATTTACCATATCTGACAGAAGCCCTCCAGTGGATACACTTCACAACATTAACAATTGCAACCAGAAGCGTAACTTGAAGCTCTTGGGACCCAATTTAAAATGCTAAATCGGGCCCCCCAACTATTATGTGCTATTTATAATACTGTTGTCTTCCTATGTGGCTGAAGGGCTTTTGGGCCCCCTCAGGCTGCAGGGCCCGATAGTGACTGCTACCTCTGCACCCCTTATAGCTACACCCCTGATTGCAACACCAAGAATATAAAGTCTTAGAATTATGGAAGTCTTAGAATCCATAGAAACCTGTGTACAGTAGCATTAGATAAAATCTTCTTTATCTCATGGACAAAGCAAAATCGAAACAGCAATGTATTTGGTAATATTCTTCATTTACATTTCCCTACATGGTAAAAGCCAATCATTGTCGTGAGAAAACACTTTTAAGTTGATAAAAATTACATTTCTTATTCCCTCTTTTTGCTAAACTTATACTCTACATTGAGCTTGTTTGCTTTCAATGGATCATATATTCATAATACATTTCCCAAGACCAGCAATAATGTTTGTTTTATGGATATCAAACTTAAGACCATGCAATTTGCAAAGCTGAGAAAGGGAAGATCTCTGCTTATAGGCGCTCTCCCTAAGGAGAGATCTTCCCTTTCTGAGCTACTCATTGCCAAGCTAGCATCGCTCTGCTCTGTACTGACGAGGGGCAAACACCCCGAAACGGCTGTCTACAGATGGGTGATGCTGGCTTGGCTAAATATCCCTTTTGCTTTCCAAAAACCCAGTGGGTCAAAAGCAAATTGAGGATGTTTTACATCAAATAGAGGGAGCTTGAGCTTCTCAGCTCCTTTCCCATAATGCCTTGTGATATGCAGATGCTTCGTGGAGTGCAAAAGGCAATTTCAAATCTCCACACGCCTATATAGGCGCTCTCCCTAAGGAGAGATCTTCCCTTTCTGAGCCACTCATTTCCTCCCACTCAGCTAAGCCAGCATCACTCTGCTCTGTACTGACGAAGGGCAAATACCCCAAACAGTTGTATACAGATGAGTGATGCTTGTTTGGCTAAATATTCCTTTTGCTTTCCAAAGACCCAGTGGGTCAAAAGCGAATCGAGAAATTTGTTACATCCAACAGAGGGTGCTTGAGCTTCTCAGCTCCTTTCCCATAATTCCTTGTGGTTTGCAAAGCTGGTAATGCTTCAGAAGAGATTTGCAGCCTATTATAAAAGGAACCTGCAGAAAAAAATATCAAGATCAAGGCTTATATAGAAAACAAAGGTGTAACCTAAAGCTTGCAGGCTCTGATGCAGGGCTCTGCAATTATTGTGCATCCTTTATTGCACTGTTACTGTATTATGTGGCAGAGAAGACATTAGACCTCTTTCATCCACCTGGGCCCCGGTGTTACTGCGACCTCTGCACTGCCTATAGTTATGCCTAGAAAAGGAGCTTTCTTTCTGCATTTGTCAGTACGGGTTGAAATCAGAAACGCTGTGCCTTTTCCAACATACCACGAACATAAGTTCTTTCAATTTTAAGAATTAAAAGGTATTATTATACTTATATAGGAATTTGTAATGTGATGAGCTCAATTTTCGCCCCATAGAACACCCGTTTCACACCATAATATCAATGCAAACAATGCGGTCAAATGCCAGCTTAGGTACCGTGTTTCCCCGAAAATAAGACAGTGTCTTATATTAATTTTTGCTCCTAAAGACGAGCTAAGACTTATTTTTAGGGGATGTTTTTCTTTCTATGAACAATAATTTACATTTGTTGTTGAACAAAACATCAACATGTATTAATATACTGTAGTGATTTCATCACAAGCATCAGCATAAGCAGCCAAACTCTGAATTGCATAAAAAAATGCACTATGTCTCATTTTCGGGAGTGTCTTTTTTTGGGGAAACAGGGTATGTACAATAATGGTACCATATCATGTATTTTATTTTTTATTTACATTTCAGAAACGTTTTCTGAGAATAATTACTTTTTTATTTTTAAATAGTTTTTATTGATACCATTTTGGGACACAGGTGACACAAAGTGAATAGGGGGGACACAAAGTCAATAAAAAAAGCACTTTTGTGATTTTTTTCATATGGTGCTTACTGTACGGGATAGATATTGTTACATTTTAATAGATCAACTTTTACGGATGTGTTGACACTTATTTTTTTTATTTACTTTATTTCTAAAATAGGGTGCTTTGAACACTTAGTTTTTATTTTTTGGGAAAACTGTCACATAGATTATGCTCCCCTTGCTGAGGGCAGAACAAGCTAGTGTCAGACCTGCTGTTCCCAGCACTGTGCCCCTTATTCTGTAAGATGCAGCAGCTTTAGAGCATTTACCACTCATATTCATGAGTAGGTGTTAGCTCCACCCACCAAAGGCTAGCTCCGCCCACAGACAGTTATTCACATGTTTCTACCTATTCAAAGTAATAGGTTTGTCAGTTGAGGTGGGCGGGGCTAAGCTCCGATTGGCAGGGTTTGAAAAAAACGGACATTCTGAAGGACTCTTCGAATGACTCTTCTGGCTGAAAACTGCAGATTTGAGCATTAAATACACGAAAACTACAGCATCTTACAGAATAAGGGACACAGCGCTGGAAACAGCAGGTCTGTCACTACCTTGTTCTGTCCTAAGCCAGGGGGACAAAACTATGTGACAGGTTCTCTTTAAACTTTTTTTTATTATTTGTACTTTTAGTTCTCCCTAGAATATTTGACCACTAGGGGGTGTGATTGCTTGTAAACTATTCTGCAATTCTATTGTATTGCAGAATAGTTCCAACATGGCTCTCTTTCTTCAATAGTAATAGAAGGCGTATGACAGCAGTCATGAAGGCCATCAATATTCCCCCAGATGTCATGAGTCCAACCAGTCAGCACACTGCCCTTGTGTTGTGGGGGGTGATCGGGGGCCCTGACGGACAGCAGCCCCATTTTGAAATCACTTAGATATTGAATTCAATTTCACAGTGACATCTAAGTGGTTAAATGACCAGGATCACAGTTACCTCCAACCCCGGTCGCTAGCAGTAGGTCTTGACTGTGATTAGCTCCATACTGCCTTACTGGTGTTATGTCAAAAATGTTCATGAAGGGATATACAACTGCTCAGTGAATGTTATTGTGTATAGTAAATTTATACATGTATATATTAAAGTATGATATTTTTTTGCACTGTATATGTGTTATGTCATATTTATACACAGGAACTGCCAGGAGATGGAACATGCTAGCCAGCGACACCACCATGTTCGATTGTGGTGGTTTGTAAGAGTATATTAACATGCCGTTTTTGAATATGTTTGATCAAAAAATTTATTCAAAAGCACTGAGTAAAAAGCATCCAACATGCACCCAAAGTGTGCTGCGTGTTTGGATGCATTTTGGCTGCAGCAGGATCGCACCCTAAAGTTTTAAATAGGGCTCCTGCTGCGTCAAACGGATCAAGAATTGACATTACAATTCTTTGAATAGATTTGAAAGATGCATCAGAAAGACGCATGTAAAACACGTAAAGGTGATCACTCGTCTGAACATCGATGCATGTTTTACATTGAAAGCAATGGAAATCACACTGTACATTGTTAGATGCGTGTTTGGGTCCGAAACACAGATCCAAAAACGCACCTAAGAAACGCCGTGTGAACATACCCTTAGGGCATGTTCCCACGGCGGTTTTGGCCACGGGTTCAGCAGCGGCTTTCGCCGTGGTTCCCGCGGCCAGTCCTCGTCCTACCCGCGCGGGCGCTGGGCGTGGTCGCGGCGCAAGTGGCATGTGCTTTTGGCCGCCGTGCTGAGGACTCCCTGTGAGGAGCTGACAGGAGAGTTCTCAAACACACGCAGCAAGGCCGCGGCCCCAAAGCTGCGGCCAAACCCGCGGCGTGTGAATATTAACGCGGTTTCCAATAGGAAACCATGTTAGTAAAGTGGGCGCGATTTGGATGTGGTTTTGGCCGCGGAAACCGCGTCGGAAACCGCGTCGGAAACCGCGGCCATAACCTCGTTCAAATCCGTCATGTGAACAGGGCCTAATGGTGGTCAAGTGAGATATGAGGTACGTAACGCCATGCAGGCTGAAGTTGGTGCTACAAGGGGCCAAGCTGAGACAATGTTACAGCAAACAAAGAAGACACAGACCAGGTAAAGCAGGCTTTAGTCTGATAAAGCACCAAAGCTTGGCAGTTACAATAACAATACATTTTGTCAGTTCTCACTGAGAGGCATAGCTTTGTTAATGCGGTATTAACTGCCAGTTTTATTGCGTCACACTTTATTGCATCACATACCTGCAGATAACGCTTGGTTGACATCTGCATCAGAGGCTCCATCCGGATCCTCCGTCACATAGGTGAAAATGAAAACAAAATGATCCATTTCAGAATGAATACCAACGGCGCCAGATGGACCCTATTAATTACAATGGGTCCGTTATGTTTCTCCGTTGTGTTCGTTGTTTAGACAAAAAAAATAGTGCAGCTTCCATCATCCCCGATGGAACATGTGACAGAGGTTCCAAATGGAACCGCCAACGCATATGTGAACCAACCCTAAGTCTCAGTCTGCTTTTTCAGACACTGGGCACACAAAGGGCGACATGTATGATATAGGCGCATAGAGCATAGTTGCCAACTTTTGAAAGTGAAAAAGCAGGAGATTCTAGTGGGCGGCGCGCTTTGCGCCCGCGCAAAAAATTTGCATGACACCGCCCATCTTGTCGTATGCCCACCCCTTCAAAAAGCCCCAAACCCCCCCACCAACTGCATAACGGCTTTGGAAGAAACCAGTTGATGCCCTTATGCCGGTAGTAGCCCCCTAACCAGTAGTGCCCCTTAAGGCTGGTAGATGCCTTGTAGCAAGTAGATGCCCCCTCTGTAGCCAGGTAGAGCCTTTGTAGCCAGGTAGATGCCCCCTTTGTTTTGCCAGGTAGTGCCCCCCTTTGTTAGCCAGGTGTGCCCCATTTTTGCCAGGTAGTGCCCCCATTGTTTGCCAGGTAGGCCCCATCTTTTAGCCAGGTAGTGCCCCCATTTTGTTAGCCAGGTGGCCCCCATCTGTTTGCCAGGTAGTGCCCCCTCTGTTGCCAGGGAGTGCCCCCATCATTTAGCCAGGGAGTGCCCCCCAAACTGTTAGCCAGGGATGCCCCCATCTGTTAACAAGGTAGTGCCCCCATTCGTTTGCCAAGTAGTGCCCCCATCGTTAGCCAGTAGTCCCCTTTGTTGCCAAGTAGTGCCCCCTGTTAGCCAGGGAGTGCCCCATTGTTTGCCAGTAGTGCCCCCATTTGGGTTTCCAGGTAGTGCCCCCATTGGTTGCCAAATGCCCCCTGTTGCCAGGTAGTGCCCCTTGTTTGCCAGGGAGTGCCCCAATTTTTAGCCAGTAGTGCCCCCATTGGTTGCCCGGGAGTTTCCCCCATGGTTGCCCGGTAGTGCCCCCTTTTTTGCCAGGTAGTGCCCCCATTGTTGCCAGGGAGTGCCCCCAGTGTTGCCGGTATGCCCCCTCTGTTGCCAGGTAGTGCCCCCATCGTTAGCCAGTAGTGCCCCCATTGTTAGCCAGGTAGTGCCCCCTCTGTTGCCAGGTAGTGCCCCATCTGTTAGCCAGGAAGTGCCCCCAACTGTTAGCCAGGTAGTGCCCCATCAGTTAGCCAAGTAGTGCCCCCTTGTTGCCAGGTAGTGCCCCCTTGTTTTTTCCTGGTAGTGCCCCTGTTTGGGGTAGGGCCCCCATCTGTTAGCCAGTAGTGCCCCCATTTTTACCAGTAGTCCCCCCTTTTTTGCCAGGGTGCCCCATTGTTTTCCAGGTGATGGGCCCCCTGTTGCCAGGTGATCCCCCCTTGTTGCCAGGTATTTCCCCTCGTTGCCAGTAACCCCCTAAAGCTATAAAAATAATATATAAATCCACTCACCTCACCAGGTCTGCAGCGCGGCCCCTCCCGACCGATCCCCTCAGGGCGCAGGGGAAGTGGAGCGCGCCGTCACTCCCCTGCAGCCGCGCGTCACCCCTGCAGCCCGGCGTCACTTCCCCTGCGCCGCTGAACTGTTGTGCGGGCGCACCCCGGGGGCCGTACATACGAGAGGAGGGAGGAGGGAGCGATCCCTCCCCGCCTCCTCCCGCCGTGGGGACCGCGGGCGGGTGAGCGGCCGCTGCGGCGTGCACCCCGTAGGAGCGGTCCGCGGCGCAAGAGGCCCAGCGGCTACTCTTGCGCCGGGGGAATTTAAAGGACCCCCGCGCCTGCGGCGGGGGGAATGCCAACTCCCCGGGGGGGCGGGGGGGACCCAATTGCGGGACCCCCCCGCAAAACTGGGAGAGGCTAGTTGGATGTGGCATAGAGGCCAGTTCTAAATAGCTTTACAGGGAATGTGTCCTCAAAAAAATGACTTATTGTTTAACTCACATTTTTATGCTAAACACATTTTTTAGGAATTTTTGGTTGTTTTTTTTAAATTTTCCATATAACTTTCAATATTTTTAAATAATTCTTAAGTCCTGCAGTTTTCACTTTTGCCACTAGGTCTAATAATCGTCTGACACTTCCTGCTCTGTGTAGAGAGCTTTTCAGCAGTCTGCTCATTACAGTAAAGAGGGTCAACTGAAAGGAGACACCATTGTGTACAGATAACACAGAATCCACCAGTCACAAGAGGAGATAGTCACAGCTCCCCCATCCTCTCCCTTCACAGAAAAACTCCTATACAGTCTATGGGACAGAATCTGCAAGAAGGGTATTGCATGAAGCTGCTGTTAAGTATCTCTCTGACTGCTGTTAAGTAGTGCAAGCAAGGAATGTCTTCCCCACAATCATTTATAGACGCCGAATTGTAATCTACAATCAGGAAATAAAAAATTACTGAGAGAGAAAGAATGGATCAGGGGCTTGATTTAATAAGTAAAAAAAAAATTGGCGACAGATTCCCTTTAAAGCAGTGAAGAAGGCGCCAGGATGTATGGGCCTATTCTACTCCGGGTCATAGATTTGGTGCATTCTAGTTCCACTACGACAACTCAGGCTCAGGTAATCCACTATTAACTGGGTCTGGCTGTTCCAGCTGTAATGCGCCCAGTTTTGCCGTCCTCCAGTCATAAATGTGTAGAATCACATGGTTGTGGTGTGACGCCCCCAAAACACCCCCACATTTTGGCCGCATTACGAATTGGCGCGGCCGCCTCAAAATGCGCCTACTTTTCGAGTGCGCCTGCTCACACATCTAGAGAACAGGGCTGTGCCAGTGTTTGGGCTGAAAGGACACCAGAATACTGGTCCATCCCCGTACATACATGTTGCCCATAGTGTCTTGCATTATGCCTACAGAGTCGTACTAAAGTTTAAAAAAAATACATATCTTTATTTAAAAAATATGAAAACACCATAAAAACACATAAATCAAGTCTAAAATAAGAATGTCCCTCCTGGAAAGAATTGAATACAATTAATATTATGACATAAGTATTAGATAGAAAAACAATAAATAATGTAATAAAAAGAATGAAAAAAGGCAGCTACAGTAATTCATGACACATATACTGTAATAAACATAAATCACATCAATAAACAAATGATTATTACTGGATACATTTTTCCTGGCATGAGGATTCACAATCTCCATTCTGAACTTGATTGGTTTATGTATTTTTATGGGGCTTTGTTCTAATGGACCCTTCTCCAGGGTGCAATACTTTGCAGGCTGCTGCTCTACCAGTGCTACTCAGATGGGCAGCACTGTTATTTCTGATGTTGCATGTCCATGTTTTATATGGGTCTGGGGACCTGTCAATGGAGTGGTCACTCTTCAGCAGTGGGCGCTCAATGCTAGCCCTTAATGCCTTCTTCATGACACTGCTGGGGCTTAACTGCCTCCAAAACCTCACAGTCATGGCCACACAGTACAACAGCATTTACTGTAAACTAAGGCAGATAACAATAGTCTGCAGCATCTACAGCAAGGTACATATACATACTTGCATTATAACATTTCCCCTGAGCCTTTAGTCATTCCTTTGCAGACCTGAGGCCTATTTGAAAAGCACATGATCATGAGCCTAAAAAGGGGCAAAATATAAATATTATATTACCTGTAGCATTTATAAAAATGTTCCACTTTATGTAAAAGTAACAGCCAAGCATTTGTGCCTCTTGAGAATTGAAACCACTCAATATTGTAAAGAATACATTATTTTTTTGGTCATTTCTGTAATTTTCTTTTTTGTTATGCATATCTGCAACCTCTGGGCATTCTGGAACTTGTAGATTTAGGAACTTCTCTACCCTAAAGGATGTTCTCACCATGCTGTGTCACAGAGCCTGAATCACCTACAGCCTAAACAAAAAGTAGGAGCCTGAAGCTGGCTGTGAAGAGTAGGCTCCTACTTTTTGTTTAGGCTGTAGGTGATTCTACAACAGTGACTGACATTTCAGCTCTGCTATTCCTAGCTGAGCCTGTTAGAGGGACACTGATAATAGAAGGGTGTCAACAGCAAGGCAGAAGGCTACAGAGCTCTAATGGGGTAACGTTTGTCAGTAAGAAACATACACAAGGTCCTGTGCTGCTGATAAGACACAACAGAGAGTGATGTCACTATTCTGGCTTGGGCTGCTAGAAAGCTTCTGTAAACAATTGGGAGATAAGAACTGCTCTATGGCTAATGTCTACACAGCTTATGATTTTTTAACATTTCCGTACCACGGTTTTTGGCGCGGGTGTGCACTAAAAACTGCAGTCGATCTTCAGATTTGCCACCGGCCCAGTGCATTTACTGTAGTGGAAACCGTCGGCCCTCTGCCAGAAGATAGAACATGTTTACAAATTTGACCGTAGAGAATCTGTTCTATGTAGGCTACAGCAAGGATTTTCTATTGCAGTCTATGGGGAACTGGTTACAGTTCGATTTTCAGCTAAATCCGCCAAAAATCCGACTAGAAACCAGTGCTGTGTAGACACAGCCTAACTCTGTATGGAAGCAAAATCAGAGCAGTAACAGCTACTCAATGTGATGAGAAAACCCATTTTATTTGTACTTTTTATTGGGATCTGGAAAATATATTTGCCTTTTTCAGGCACGGTGCAATGCTTGTCTATGGGCTATGTATGGTATACCTGGTATTCATTTGAGTGTAGCTGAACTACAGTAACAGTCACAGCCCTGGACAAGAGTGGGGCTATTTCCTATAATTAAAAAATCAATTCCTATTTTTATCTCGTACAGCCCCTTTAAGAAATGATAATATGCATAATATTCAGCACCTCTTCATAAAACGCCTATAGATTAAATGTCCTGAAAAGATGATTATAATGGGTTATAGACAAAATATTTATTATAATATTATAAGATCTACGTGAGATCAAGGCTCTTCTAACAATCCCAATATGCTGTTCCTTAAAAAAAAAAACAATCTTAGTTTAGACTTTCCTTTTGTCCACTTCTCATGCCACCCACAGTCAGGGATGTCTATTATCCAAACTGCATGCACCTTACAATGGGTAGAGCTTCCCAGCCTGCTGCAGTCAATGTCTCTGTCAGGTCAGAGGTTGAGCCGGGGCCTGTTCCCTCCTTCTCTGATTAGTTTGGAGCTCTATGTAATTAGCAGGGAATGGATAGGATTGGTGGACTCATCAGACCAGGCTAGGGATGACATCACACCTGATAACTTAAAATTGTGGAAAAAAAAGCAAGAGCTCCATCAGAACGACAACCAAACCTTCAGTGACTGGTCCACAAAGCACACAACTAATTATAAGATGGAAGATGCAAGAATTAAAGTCACCAAAAAGAAATGCACAGACTACCATGAAGTATACACTGAGATTGCCGCAGTGACATCAACAGCGGGTAAGTGCGAGTCACGTCCAGGCACCAAATAAAGTACAGTAACTTTCTATCATCTCCCTATATCATCTATCATATATGTATCTATCATCTCCCTATATCATCTATCATATATGTATCTATCATCTCCCTATATCATCTATCATATATCATCTCCCTATAGCATATATCTATATATCATCTCCCTATATCATCTATCATATATCATCTCCCTATATCATCTGCACATATCTATCTATCATCTCCCTATATCATATATCTATCTGTCATCTCCCTATATCATCTATCATCTCCCTATCATCTCCGTATGTCATGTATCATATATCTATCTATCTATCTATCTATCTATCTATCTATCATCTCCCTATATCATCTATCACATATCTATCTATCATCTCCCTATATCATCTATCATATATATATCTATCTATCATCTCCCTATATCATCTATCATCTCCCTATCATCTCCGTATGTCACGTATCATATATCTATCTATCATCTATCATATATCTATCATCTCCCTATATCATCTAATATCTATCTATCTATCTATCTATCTATCATCTCCCTAAATCATCTATCATATCTATCTATTATCTCTGTATATCATCTATCATATATCTATGTAATAAAAATATCTAAGCATCACATATCTATTTATCTATCATCTCCTTATATCATCTTTCTACCTATCTATTTATAAACCTCATACATATGTAATAAAAAAAATCTATTTCCCTGTATTATCTACCTATTTATCTATCAATCTCATAACTTTGTAATAAAAACATCTGTCTGTATATCTAGAATTTTTTTTAACAGAATTGTTTATCTAGCGACCTCTCAATTTAACCAGCTATCACCATTTAATAAAAGTATCTATGTTTCTATTTATAAACCTCATAACTATGTAATTAAATTATTTATCTATCTATCTATCTATCTATCTATCTCTATCTTAAATATATCTTTCATCATATCACTCTATCTACAGCATCTATCTATGATCTACAGGTGCAATTTAGCTTCGGTCACATCCCCCGTTATAGAGCTGCAATATAGGGTCTGCAATGTAATTTTGATCGGTTACATCGTTATTTCAGCAAAAAAAAACTGCAACAAACTGGAGGCACTTGGAAGTACAGAATGGCGCTGTATCACAGATCTCTAGAATACGTGTCTGTTACACAATCCTGTGCAGTAGGCCTAACAGACTAAATCAAAGTATAGCTGTGTTCATATGTGCATGTTTTGCCTCCGCAGCCAAATATTACATTGATTTTATATATATATATGATTTAAAAAAAAAACTATAGCATTGTGAATTCTAGGACATGCGGCATCTATAGTTCTTGGCATTTTCTGTAGCATTTTTTTTTCCTTCCTGATGAAAACTTCCAAGTCTGAATTTCATATAATAACCACATTTATATGGAAGCAAATCTACAAGCAATAACATTGTTAATATAGTTTCTGTATCATGTACTGTTGAGCAGCAATCAAGCCTGCCTTACACGATTCAGCACTTGTATTGTGCTCTGTTTTATTTTCTGCTTCATGCCAGTTAAGTAATACCATACTATGGGCAAATTCCAATGGGGATTTCATATCCTGACTGGTATGTATTGTCTGGATTCCTTGGTGATGCATAATCTGTATGTATGTTGTCCTTGTAAATAATATTAATCTGTTGTGTCTAAATTATTATAGAAATAATACAAAATTGATTCCATTGTGTTCATTGTATACATATCAATGATAACCTATAGGATTTATTATACAGCATATAATTTGCATTCTTTAAAGTTATTTTGAACTGATACACACATATATATATTATGTATTGAAAAGATTTAGTTATGAATATGATTTATGTATATATAATTATATTCTCTTGATTTGGCTGCATAAATCATATTTGTAATAAAATCTTTTCAATACCTAATTTATTCATTTATTATTAGGCCTCATGCACACAGTTACTGTATATGATGGATGTGTTGTACACATCTGTAACACATGGTCCAGAGAAGTCTATGCACTCCACAGACCTCCAAATTAAGGTTCCCTTTACGCAGCGTTTGTGCTCTTCCCATATGGGATATCTGTGTATTTATGCAATGAGAAATCTACCTATACATATTCTGCAGCAGGGCCGTAAAATTCTATAGGGCAGATGTAGTTCAAATTGGACTACATTTGCCCTCTTAACAAACATACAGTGCTCCCTCACTGTACCATATTAATTGGGTCCCGGACAACCACTGTACATTGAAAAAATAACTCTACGGAAATCTGGAAATTAGTTTTAAAACTCCAAAATGTCACCCAGCGTAATACAAAAGGAAGATTATGCAGATAACCAACACAGATAGCAGTACAGGACATGTAGTACCACACAGTACTATAAAGGGGAGCTACTAGACCACCAATCACTGCATGCACCTCACTAATACATGTAAGAGCAGTACAGGACACGTAGTACCGCACTGTACTGTAGAGAGGCGCTATAGACCGCCAATCACTGCATGCACCTCACTAACACATGTAAGAGCAATACAGAAGATGTAGTACCACACTGTACTGTAGAGAGATGCTATAGACAGCCAATCACTGCATGTACCTCACTAATACATATAAGAGCAATACAGAAGATGTAGTACCACACTGTACTGTAGAGAGATGCTATAGACCGCCAATCGCTGCATGCACCTCACTAATACAAGGGTCTTACAAGTAAAATGTTCATGATAATTGGCTGGATCAGTGTCTGGCACATTGTATGCTCAAACTAGGCTCAACATACAATGCCCCAGGAGAGACCATTGTATGTTGAAAATATTGTATCCTGAGGCCATTTTAACTTACTCTATCCGCTTTGTGCACAAGACAAAAAAAGAGTGACCTACACTCTGGTGAGTGACTACATTTGCCCTATAGAATTCCATGGCCTTGCCACGACTCCATCGCTTTATCCACAAATGGAGTGCAGAAGTGCTATGTGAATGGGGCTTAATATTTTGTTTCTTACAGAATGCATAATAAAAATACCTATTGCATATTCTTTCACTTTCCGTATTACAGAGGTACTGCTTTTAGTGCACAATACATTATATGGCAGTACATGGAGTGCAGACGGCTCCATAATACGACTGTGCAGTGCGCATTAACCCTTAGTTATTTGGTAAAAAGTATCCTACTCTTTCTGTTTTTCTCTCCATTTATACCTTAATCATTAAATTTCTCAGGGATAATGCAAAAAGTATTTGCTAAACACTTTCAGCCACTGAGAGGCGCTGTTCATTACTAGTATATTTTTAACTCCAAACAAACTTTATTCATGTATTAGTCTTTGTAGACAGTAGATTTGTTCTGCTTACATCTGTGCAGGGGTCATGGAAATAAATCTGCATAGTATATTCTCCTTTCAATGATCTTCTCTGTAGCAATAGAATGATCATTAAACTCAGTGTCATATGTGATTTTCTCTTTACTTTTAGACATTGATAGCTCTTATAAAGGGTTTACCGATGTCTCCAGCGTAGATGGCAGTGCACTGTTATCATCGAACAGACATGTTCAACCCCATTATCCAACCCCGACCAGACGCAGGCACCGCACAACGTTTAGTCAAGAACAGCTGGAACATCTGGAGGCCGCGTTTAGCAAGAACCACTATCCTGATATATACTGTCGGGAGGAACTGGCAAAGATCACCAAGCTGAATGAAGCAAGGATACAGGTGAATATTATAATGGACAGGTGAATATTATAATGGACATGCAGTATGAACAAAAGTTTTGGTCCTATGGCCTTTGATTTAGTATGTGCATGTTACTTCATCTACTGTTCGTGTTGTTGTTCAGCTTGTAAGTTAGCCCTTATTTGTCTATATAACATGTGCTGCCATATGTTCCATTAAGCTCTGTGGTCCACATCTACTATTGCGGTCTAAATTTAGGCAGTCTAAAAATGCCCCAGAATCATCACAGTGGCTTATGTTGTTTGATACATTTGCTGCATCTATTTAGCTTTTATTAGATAACTGTTCGTTGGCTTACTCTCTATGCCAGAATTTTGGTGCATTTGTGGCACAGCATGTTGCAACATGATCACGCCTGCTTCCCTGCAAAACTATGGCCACTTTCTGCAAAGCCACACTCTGGAGAAATTGCAAAAAGTGTCTCTAATAAATGTGTTTGCACAACCACAATAGTAGATGTGGGCTTGTATTCTCTCCTCGAAGCGCTGCATTTACCATGATATGGGATATTATTATAATTATTATTATTATTACTATTTATTTTAGAGCGCCCTTGGTTCTAGAGCGCTGTACGTTCAAGGTGGTTACATAAATAACATTGGTCAAGCAATTACAAAGTGACAATAAGTAACTAACAACTGGTACAGGGGGAGATAGGGCCCTGTCCATGAGGGCTTACAGTCTACAGGGAAGGTGGGAAGAGACAGAAGGTGAGGGGCAGACATTTTTGTGGGGTGGAGCAGTGAATCACGGTTAATGTTGATCATAGGCAGTCCTGAAGAGATAGGTTTTCAGGGTACCTTTGAGGCTAGTGAGAGTGTGAGGTGTTGAGGCAGTGAGTTCCAGAGTGTGGAGGAAGCACGGGAGAAGTCTTGGAGACGGTTATGTGAGGAGCTGATAAGAGGAGAGCAGAGGAGAAGGTCTTGTGAGGAGCAGAGGTTGCGTGAGGGGAGGTATCTGGAGATTAAGGCAGATATATATGGAGGGCAGAGGTTATGGAGCGCCTTGTAGGTCAGGGTTAGTCACTTGAACTGGATTTGTTAGGCAATGGGTAGCCAGTGAAGGGATTGGCATAGGGGAGAGGCGGAGGAGTAGCAAGGAGAGAGGTGAATCAGACGGGCAGCAGAGTTGAGGATAGTTTGGAGAGGAGCGAGAGTGCTGGACGGGAGTCCACAGAGAAGAATGTTGCAATAGTCTAGGCAGGAAATAACAAGGGCATGGACTAGCATTTTTGTGCTTTCAAAGTTAAGGACTGAGCATATGATGGGAATTTACAAATCCATGTCTGACAGTTTTCTGACATAAAAAGTTGCAAATTTCACATTTTGGTGACTTTTTCCCACTTGTTCCTGCACTGGTCACTTTTTAAAAAGGATAAAATGTGGGTGGAGTTCAGCAGGAGGGGTGTGGAGTACCTTGGCCCAAGAGGTTTACCACAAATTACACCAGAAATTGGCATAAATGATGTAACAAATCTATGCCAACTCTCAGCATTTTACTCCAGAGTGAATTGGATTAATACATGTTCCCTCTATGTCTGTGCAGGTGATTGGGAGCGCTGCATAAGAAAAAGATATAGAGGAAAGTTTACTGGTGTTTTGGATGCCAGTCTAAGACCTAAAGCCGCTGAAGTTAGATATGACAAATTTATATAAAGGCACCATCTGTCGCATCTGTGACAGTCCACGTGACATAAACTGAAATCTACGAGCTCTGTAATTTACTAATGTAAATTTAGGGACGTCTTAACAGCATTACAGCGCCCCCAGGTAAAGCCCGGCCTAGACAACCACTCACAGGAATAAAAATGTAAATGATCAATAATAACAAACTTATATTTATTGGTATTTTCAACAAAATCAGTTTTTTTGACATAAAAAGACATGCTCAGAAATGGACTGGCCCATGCGGGAGCAGGGAAAAGCACCAGTTTGTCCTTATTTATGGTTTGCCACTGAGCAGGCAGACTTTGGGCTACTTTTCAGGGAGAAAGTCAGAAAAATAGAGATAAAAAGCAAGAGCCATATGTAGTACGGTATGTTCAATCATGTACAATAGCTGTAGAATGGATCCCACTAATCTATTCCACTGATGGGCCCCAAGGATCAACTTCACTGATGGGCACCAAGAATCTAATCCACTTATAGGCCCCAAGGATCAACTCCACTGATGGGCCCCAAGGATCAACTGCACTGATGGACCCGAAAGATCAACTCAACTGATGAGCAACAAGAATCTATTCCACTGATGGGCCCCAATGATCAACTCCACTGATGGGCACCAAGAATCTATTCCACCGATGGGCCCCAAGGATCAATTCCACTGATGGACACAAAGAATCTATTCCACTGATGGACACAAAGAATTTATTCCACTGGTGGGCCCCAAGGATCAACTCCACTGATGGGCCCCAAGGATCAACTCCGCTGATGGGCCCCAAGGATCAACTCCACTGGTGAGCAACAAGAATCTATTCCAATGATGGGCCTCAATGGGCCACTGATGGGCACCAAGAATCTATTCCACCGATGGGCCCCAAGGATCAACTCCCCTGATGGACACCAAGAATCGATTCCACTGATGGGCCCCGAGGGTTAACTCCACTGGTGTGTCCCAGGAACACCAGTTCAACGCTGTACAACAAAGATGAATCAATACAAACTTTTGAGCCATATAACAAATCATAAATCTTGAACTTAAAAACAAAAAACTTCATTTTCTGACACTTCCTCCAACTCAATATTGAGGCGGGTGATTGCATACTTTAGCATGCGGCACTGCTCAGCGTGCCGATGCATTAAAACCGCACTGCGTAAGTCATGGTAGGTTTGTTGGGCCACAGCAGGCCCTTCCCCTCCCACTAAGCCACTCCACTTTTCATATCAGCAAAAATGGTAAAAAGTCACTAAAAAAATGTTTTAAAAAATTGGGATGTTTGTTTGACAATTGTCTGTTGTACAAGGCTTATTATTTTCCTTACAGTTCTAATCTCCATAAAGATATAGGGGTTATCCGGCTTTAAGCAAGCAAAACAGTGAGCCAGGGAGGGGGCAAAATAGGAAAAAAATTGAAGATGCACATTTCCAGCTGACTCAGTTTAGGCACTGAGCTCCAGCACAAGGGCGCCTACCGATGTCATCACGGTAATTAGCAGCCATCACATGCTGTTCGAAAAATAAGAGACCACAGAGGACTATGGAAGTCTTCAGGGTCAGGTGAACAATGAATGTAATATTATTGGCCAAGAGCAGCTGGACCGGAGCTCAGGGCTGATATGCAGCTGGTTAGAAAGAGGAGTCCTTAAAGGCGTTGTGTCGCTACAAGAATTAGCTTTCATCATATAGGGAACACTAAATGAAGACGTTTTCCAAATATATTGCTTTGTTCATTTTTTTTTGTTGGGGAACTACAAGTGATTTTATCACCTTCTGTGCTCTCTTTGGTTCCCCAAGTTACCGACCTGTGTACTTCTCCCCCACTACTGTTTGTTCTTTCTGATAGCAGTGAGTGACATCATCACACAGGTCTTGGCAGCACAGAACTGTGGACAGTGAAAGCTTGTTTGTTATCTGATCTTTCAGACAAAAGACCTTAATTATTACGATTTACTTTAACTCAGAAGCTTCCCTGGTCCTGACAGCATGAGATTTATCTAATAAGCAGAGGTCTGAATACACAGAGCTCATATGCTAATTACAGACAGCTTGACCAGGGAGTGACAGAGCAAAGCAGCATTATCTCATTCATACATTCTATGAAACTTTGATATGAGACACCCCTTTAATTTTTTCTATTTCACCTCCTCCCTGGCCCAACAAAATTTCTATTTTTTTTCTACAAAACTGGACAACCCCTTTAAGAAATGAATCGATGTAGAGTCTTGACCCTGATTGCTGAAAAGCCAAAAAATAAATAAAATGCTGTTTGAGAGAGGACATTTAAGTCTTAAGTTTAATGTGACATTTCTGTGTATTACAGGTATGGTTTCAAAATCGGAGAGCGAAACATCGCAAACACGAAAGGACAAACCAGAAATCTGTGACTGCAAGTGGCATGATAGCCTGCAGCAGCCTTATGCCCGGAGTGTGTTCGATGTCCCCAGCGTCTCGTCAGTATCAGTATCCCCACACACTAAACCACATTCCCCGGTTCACATCAATGGCCCCTACAGGTTATCAGCCCCCATCATCTGTTGGCCAGTTCATGTGTTCCAGCACCCATCCTCATTTACCATCTGCTGCCCCTCCTTCCCGCCAGCATGACGACTGGTACAACTCACTTAGGTCCATCAATAGCCCAAGTACTGGATTGTCATCATCCATGATAACCTTAGCACCGATGGCTGCATTAGATCCACCCACTCACTGGAGCTAAACTTTGTTAAGCTGATAAGAAAATTATAGACTTGAGTAAATGCTTAAAGGGGTTTTACCACGAAGGCATTTCATGCCTGGTTTGTCCTGCTTCAGCTTTCAGTATGTTCAAAAGGAAGCATGTATGATTTGTTTGAACTGCATATCATGTAACCCAGCAGGCTTGACATCACCATGCCTTTCCCCACAGTGTGCTCACTCTAGTCAAACAAAGGTCTGTTTATGTAAAGAGCTGTGAGTAGCTACAATGTAGCTGAGTGGTCAGCACTTCTGCCTTTCAGCATAGGGGTCCTACGTTCAAATCCTTGCAGGAGCCAAATATGTAGATTTTTTTGGGGGGGTCAATGCACATACCTGATTGTGGTTTCTTTTTCCCTTTTATTTATTTGCACTGTTTGACTAATTACTGAGGAGTACAGAGGAAAGGAGTAGAATGACAGCACCTGGGGTTAAACACTCGCTCAGCAGTGAGTGTGTGATTAATAGGCAGAGAAGAGATTGACAGTAGCTGCCTGAGAGGAGAGGTGATGTCTGAGCACGTGCGACCAAGAGTAAGGAGCACTTGCCACTGGTCATATGCCGTAGAGATGAGCTATACACTATGGATCACTAAGGTAGCAGCTAAAACAAAAATGGCATAGAATTTCTGATAATGATGAATGGTGAAAATTTTTATTATTTAATTTGCAAGCTTCCCACGTTAATTTTACTTCGTGGTAAAATCCCTTTAATGAGATGCACTACAAAGACAGACTTACAGGCAAAAATAACATATATTGGGGAGTATTTCTTGTGTTCAGACACAATTAGGCGGCAACTCCGCTAGCAATCTTTAATGGCGCAACCATGTAACCATGATCACCAGTAATCAGCTGCACTTGCTAGGAATTTAATGGTGGACTGAATGCTGAACCTCAGATTGTGCTTAAGTTTGGAATGCTACTTTATACATTTTCGAGCAGCTCTGCCACAGATTATACCTAAAAACTAAAAAATTTAAACTTTTTGTTTAACCAGTTATGTGGTTTCGTCTTACACCAAGCCATGATGTGGTACAACTTCTTAGGTCCCATTCACACTATATATCTGCTTCCCGTTTGTGGTATCCTTCAGGATACCGTGAAAAATCTATCCAAACTGAACTACCTTTGCCCTATTTACCAAATATATACCTTTTGTGCTTTGGACACAAAAGCGTGATAGACCATCCTGTTGTGTCCAATGCACAAAGTGTTGTAATTGGTAAGTAGGCGAAACGTACTCCATCTTGGATTACATTTGCCCTATAGATCTCTATGGCTCTACCGCAGTATCCATTGGGATTTATTTGTAACGGTATCCCGTTGAATAACGTGAACAGGAAGCAGAGACGAGATATGAATGAGGCCTTAAACCAGGCATGCTCAAACTGCGGCCCTGCAGCTGTTAGGAAAATACAACTCCCATCATGCATTTATATAATCTATAACAGTGGGAATGATGGGAATTGTAGTTTCCCAACAGCTGGAGGGCCACAGTTTGAGGATGCCTGCCTTAAACGGTTGTTCAAGTTTTATAAATTGTAATCAGTATTTGAAGAAAAGAAATCTAACTTTCCTTGATATTTAGGGCAACATGTATGAAAACTGTCTAGGTCTTTCTTTGTTGCCCATTGCAACCAGAGCTCCCTTTTAATTTTTTTCAGAGCACTATATGAAATGAAAGGGAAACTCTGGTTGCTATGGGCTCGAAATTGGGGGCTATGGGCTCTATGGTTTTTCATGAGCAAAAAAGAAAGTCTTTGACCTAGAAATTTTCATACATGTCCCCCCCTTGTTTTGTGTTTCAAAAACCCTTTTTAAGAGCCTGTTCCCCCAGTAAAAAAAAATGTACAGGCCCAAAACCGAACCATCTGAGATTAAAAAAAGGGGGGGATCCGTTTCCCATTCAATATGTACTGGATGTGGAGTGGGGTAATAAGTTATCAGTGCACCTCTGAAGCTCTCTCCATTTCTTCCGAAACATTCTCTTGGGGCAGTGGAATTAATACATTGAAAGGGTTAACCCATAAGCAAAACCATTACTTTTCTTCAGGGCATCTGCTAAGTGTTTTATCAGTGGTGGTTTGACCATTAGGACCCCCATCAGTCATGACAAGGGGGCCTATGTTTCCCATATGAAAGGACAAATTTTAAAAGGACCCGTCCCTAGGTTTTTTCCCTTTGCTGAGGACAGCACAGGCCATTGTCAGACCTGCTGTTTTTTTCCCAGCGCGGTCCCCTTTAAAATTCTGTAAATGGTTTTTTTTTTCCGTGTATTTAGTTCAAAAATCTGCGTTTTCAGCCAGAAAATCATTCGAAGAGTCAGTTTTTTTCAAACCCCCGCCCACCTCAACGATAAACCCAACTTTGAAAAAGGTAGAACCTGTGAAAAAAACTGTCTGGCCGGAGCTAGCCTTTTGGGGGGCGGGGCAACACCCGCTTTTAGAAAAACCCTTTTAGGGGGAAAAAACCCTAAAAAATGTGCATTTTCAAATAAGGGACACAGCGCTGGGAAAAAGCAGGTCTGACACTACTTGTGCTGTCCCCTCAGCAAAGGGGGGGGATAACCTATTGACGGTTTTTCCTTTTAAACATGTGCAACGTTGCTCCACTCTATTTTTTTAAACTGCTGAAAATAGCCCACGCAGCACAAACTTTAAAAAAAATGCCCTAAAAGTAATAATAAAAAGAGAAAAAAGGAAAAATACATGGCATAAACGTAGGGGGTTTTCACAGGGGGGCGTTTTTTTTGGGGGGGTTTT
The DNA here is from genome assembly GCA_025379985.1 of Phyllomedusa bahiana. NCBI lineage: Eukaryota > Metazoa > Chordata > Amphibia > Anura > Hylidae > Phyllomedusa > Phyllomedusa bahiana. The sequence goes on from JAODAL010022621.1 coordinate 50,113, forward strand.
TTTTTTTTTTTTGCTGAAATTAAAGCATAATTCTGTGAAAATCTGAAAAAAAAAAAAGCCGCAAAAAAACTCCGGGAAAATACCCCCTATTTTGGGATATTTCGGCCCAAAAACCACTACAGCCCATTTTCCCTGTGCTTTAATTTTTCCGATTTTGCGGTGCATTAAATTTTAGAAAAGGGGAAACCTGCAAAAAAAACGTATGGCCAAAACAAAAGGTTGTCAATTATGTTCAATCTTAAAGGCTTGTTACTAAAAAGGATTGCTTTTTTTTTGTTAAAGTCTTTCAAAAACAAACCTTTGCTAAAAATTATATAAAAAAATTATATAAATTAAAATTTTATAAAAATATAATATATAAATATATTATATAATAAAAAATCTTTTAAAAATGGGGGGGCCCCCCGTGGAGTGATTCTGGGGGGGCACCCTGATTGATTCTTGGGGCCCACCAGTGGGTTTCAGGGGACCACCAGTGGAGAGGTTTTTTTTGGGGCCCCCCCATGGAGTTGATTCTTGGGGGCCGAACATGGAGAGATTCGGGGACCCACCAGGGGGATGGTTCATGGGGCCCACCAGTGGAGTTTTCTTGGGGGCCGAACAGTGGAGAGGGATTCTTGGGCCCACCAGTAGAGGATTCTGGGACCCCCAGTGGGAGGTTCTGGGGCCCCCCCCAGTGGGGGTTGAAAATTTTGGGGACCCACCAGTGGATTGATTCTGGGGCCCACCAGTGGGTTGAAATTTTGGGGACCCACCCGTGGGATGGTTCTTGGGGCCCCCCGGGGGAAATTGTTCTTGGGGCTCACCCCCGTGGGTTGATTTTTGGGGGCCCCCCAATGGAAGGATTCTGGGGACCTACCCAATGGAGTTTAATCTTTTGGGGGCCCACCCTGGAGTTGATTCTGGGGGCCCACCATGGAGAAAAGGTTTTTTGGGGGCCCCCAGTGGAGTTTTATTCTTGGGGGCCCACCAGTAAAGGAATTTGGGGAAATTTCTGGGGACCACCAGTGGAGTTGAAAACTTGGGGCCCACCGTGGGGTTGTTCTGGGGGCCCACCATGAGATGAAATTTTGGGACCCACGATGGTTGATTCTGGGGGTCCGCTCTACAGCTACTGCACATGACTTCTTACCTCTGACTCTGTTTCTCAACCTTCCTCTCTGAAAAGCAGGTCCATTCTGCCATGCCAGGGATCCACCATATTTTAGTGCCCACCTAGGGTGTTCCCTCTGCCCTCCACGGGCCGACTCGAGCATGTTAATAACCAATTTAAGTCCCTTAATTTAAACAATTTTATCATTCTCCAGCAATAAACAGAGATCTTGAAAATGGCAAATTAGATCCGATTTTTGCATTTATTGTACAGCAGTTCTGCTTAAGTTACATAAAATTCGACAATCTTTTGAAATATTATTTTGTTTTAGAGATTGGAATTCTGAACCCGGCTTCCCTGCCACATTTGCTTCTGTTATGATCTATTTTTTACAACGTAACTCATACAATGCTCTTAATAAATAGCTGGTGTGCAGGAATGCTTGTTCTCTTATTGTTATGTAGCAGAGGGTCTGGTATGAAAAGAATCCAAAAACATAGAATATTGTTCACATTTGTCTTGTATTTTTCAATGGTCTGTCTAGAAATAGAAAGCGGATACATATTTTATAAATGTTTTTGTATTTGAAAGAGTAAAACCTACATGCATATGGGTCATGTACTGCACATTCTATTGAAATTACCATGAGTTCTAGATTTTTCCTTAAAGGGGTTTTGCCAAGAAGTGAGTTCCTTACCTCTTATCTGCTCAGGAGAGAAGATAAACAAAGCATGCTGATTTACGAGGGAGAGGGGTGAGTAGAGAGCGAGAAAGCAGGGAGCGTCTACAACGTTCACTCAAATAATTACATTAAAACCAGTGGATTCTCTATACAGCAGAAAGCCTCATACACTGCACTTTTCTCCCCAGTCCCTTGCAAGCTCCTTCATGTTCCCTGTCATCAGATAAGAAGTGCAAACACGCAAGCGTGGCCAGATCATCCTGTCATGTCCTGGTCATGTCTAATTTTAAACTGTCAGGAACTAAGGGGGACTGAGCAATGCTGTAATCTCAGAGGGTTCACTTTTTTGTAATCACATATTTTTTAGAAAAGTGATTAAATACCCATTTTGGAGGATCCCACGTCAACATTACATCGTGGCAAAACCCCTTTAATATTAAAGTGGTTTTAAAAACCTCCCTCCCACTGTCCCACTGTCCTCTACTTACCGCTCCCATCAACACCTTTCCAGCACTGCCAGACCTCAATGAGGGTAAACTTTTCATGGAAAACACACTGCAAAACCAACCCTCTGGTCTCAGCAGTCACATCTAAAAACATACAGTATGTGCCCCAAAAGGGGCCAGGATTGGCTGCAGAAACACTGACCAAGAAGGGAAAATGTCATCAGAAGGGGAACTGAACTTTTTTAGGGGAAAGGAAAAGAGTTACTTTTTTATTTTAGCAAAATAGGAGGAGGTAGGGAGGTTTGTAAAATTGGAAAACCCCACTTAACAGTGAATTCCACACACACCTTACAACATAAAATACAATACAAATGGGGGGGTTTTTAAAATACCCTTTTTACTTCTACCAAAAAAAAATCCCTGAAAAATAAGGATCGCTAAAATTTTCCCTTCAGAAAATTTGAAGACTAAGGGTATGTTCACAAGGCGTGTTGGATCCGATTTTGGATCCATTTTTAGTTGCGTGTTTGGATCCGTGTTTCAAACCCTAAATGGACCCAAAAAAACGTATCTAAAAATGTCAGTGGTTTACATTGTTTTTCATTGAAAAATGCAGCGGCGTTCAGATATGATCGCTGAGCTTTTTAAGTGCGCTTTCGGACCTTCAAAAATTGATGTCAATTCTTGATTCGAAAGACGCGGCAAACGCCCTATTTAAAACTATAGAGTGCGTGTCTCCTGCAGCCAAAATGCATCCAAACACACACCTGAGTGTTGCATGCAATTTACGCAGCACTTATGGATGCGTTTTTCACATCCAAAACAGATCCAACACGCCGTGTGAGCATAGCCTTACAGCAGGTTTCATCCTTTGTCAGGTGGGGTAAGTCACAGTGTGTAGTGGAAAAAGTCTCTGCAGAAATAGTAGGTGTAAACAGTTTGCACTGGGACGAACAGCGCGGATTTTCCACACCACAGATTTTTAAAAACCAAGTTCGGGAAAAAAAAAAGAAAAGGTCTTTCATTTTCAATTGGGGTCCTCTTCAGTGACTCATTCCACTGTGCAATTGGGGCTAACCATCAACATCACAGGCTAATACCACCCTGTTTCCCCGAGAATAAGACAGTGTCTTATATTAATTTTGCTTCCAAAGACAAGCAAAAATATTTTTAGGGGAATTTTATTTATTTTTCCATGAATAAGAAATTCAAAATTTAAATTGTTGAACAAAAATCAACAATGTATTAATATATCTCAGTGATTTCATCACAAAACATAAACCCATAACCAGCTAAACCCTCTGAAATTGCACCAAAAAAATGCACTATGTCTTATTTTAAGGGAAACAGGGCACCTCTACAAAGTAAAGATCCTCATGACTATTCTGAAGTATCTTCTCATATTTCTGTCGAGGATTACACATTGGATTTTTCTGGTACAAAAATCCAGACGTGAATGCACCCTTATTAATCCTACGCGAGATGATCGTTGGCTGACCCTGTGGTTAATAGGGAGAGCTTTTGCCAGAAAAAGATTCGAATTTGCATTTGAAGATGCCAGAGCAGCACAACAATAATTTCTTCTTCTCTTCAGAGTTTAGCACACATCTATCTAGACACCCCCTGAAGTTGTTCAAGTAAACTGGATTTAGATTACATAGGCTTCTGTGGCTGTTTGAGGGTGCTTACACACATCGCAGTTTTGGTGCAATTTTATCTGCGCTCCAATTAAACTGCCTTTATTACCAGCAAGTTTTTCACTTACCTAAACAATTTGGAAAGTGAGTAATAAATTAGGGTATGTTCACACGGGCAAATTTCAGCGTGCATTTGCATCGTATTTGCGCTCTAATACGAGCAAGATTTGCGCTCTAACATAAGAAAGATGCACGCGAAATTACGGTAATCCATAGTTCTCGCAGAGAACTATGGATTATGCATCCTCTCCCAGCTCGTACAATACGATCATATTGTACGAGCTGGGACATAAGTGACATGTTAATTACTTGTGGCAAATACGCGTCGCGAGTAATGCTTGTCAATGGGGCCGTCTGGCTGCCGCCCCACCCCCATGCCACGGGAGTACGCACTAATCAGCATGACTCCAAAATCACCCGGCGTAATTGCGGCCGTTCTATACGCGCCACAATTACGCCGCGTGAACATAGCCTTAGTGTATTTGTAATCCACAAGACTTCAAACACAGTAATTGATTACTTACTTGAAACACCTTTCTGGACAATTTAGACAACTGAAAGAAGCTTGCTGGTAATAAAGGCAGTTTAATTGGAGTGCAGTTAAAACTGCACCAAAACTGCGCTGTGTGATAGCACCCTAAAACATTACAATCATCTGATTGAGACCCAAGAGTCCCGTCACATTTTTGTAACAAGATCAGCAGGTGAAACATGGAGAGGGTTTATGGAGATTTACTATGGATTTTATCCTTTGCATTGGTGTAGAAATAGAATAAGCATTCTATAATTTCATAATCTGCCTAAACATTTCTTTACTCCCTTTGCTAAAACCCCCCCCCCCCCCCACCTCAAGCAGGTTAAAATTAATTTCTTATCTCTGCTGTTTAAGTGAAAAAGAATTTTAAAAATTTCAGCTTTCTGGAGAACCCGACCCAAAATTATGTCATCCCAGGATTTTCGGTAACATTGCTTGATTTTATACCGAAGTAAACTTTGGTGAAACATACAAATTATAATGAACATGAAGTTTGGAATGAACCTTTTATAACTGTACTAAAACATATAAAGAAGAATCATGCTGACACAATGCCACCCTTGGGAAAGTCGTAGTGCTGGAAATTGCAAAGTATGACATTACACATACAGTTTATGTCATAATAACATCAGACACCATAAAGGAAAACCTACAGACTCCTTTATATTCAATGGGGTCCATTAGGCGTTGCCTCCTCAACGGAGGCTCCAAAAGAATCCTTCAACAGATGTGAACTTGGCCTTATCTACAGCAGCTCTTGGGACTTTTCCAGTTTCCTCTTGCTAGCCAGTACAGTGGATAAAAGTAGAGAACGTTGTCCCTCATTGTCATCCACATAACTCCTTTCAGTGCATAAAACCAGCATCTTACCTGATAAAATCTGCTGCATTAATCTGGCACAAGATAATTTATTGTCGGATGTAAAGGATTTTTGGACCAAAAGAAACTGGAATCATCTCATTTTACTTTGTCTTATTTTTATGTACACAAATCCCCACTAAGCGACTTCAGCTGTGCACAGTTAACAAGATTTTTTTTTAGGAGTGCCTATAATATAATGGTAGTGTGCTACCCAGCTAAAAAAAAACAACTGAGGTTCTACAAAGTGGCATTTGCCTGTATTGTGGTTATCCCCATTAATATCATGTAAAACCTGAACAGCCAAAAAGTGAATTACAAATATGTCCAAAAAAGGTGTACATGTGAGCACAGAACACTATAGGGAAAATAACCCCTTTTAATCATTATCCTCTTATATGGGGAGCAAGTAGATGCACATTTCACCCATTTAAAGTGGCTTCTACCATCTATACCAAACTGCGCAACATAAATAACTCACATAACCAAACTGTCTCCTGTGGATCATAAGCACTTCCATAAACACAAAACCCCAATGAGTCCAGTGACTTTTATGCTGACAAACAAAGTAAATATATAAATTTAAAACTATAAAGGGTAATACTTTACTTAAAAGGCAGCAAGACTGCAGGAACAGACTTCACAGTATATAGAAACTTACAGATTTGCATCAGACTATCGAAATAGCCCACTAAATAGAGAACACACTTCATTTTTCACTGGGACAACAAAAATAAAAAATGGATGCAAAGCTAAAACTTTTCTCGAAAATTCTGTATTAAAAGAAACGACCAGAAGACCTTCAGTAAAGAGAGTTTTCCATTGGAAGGACTTACAGTTGATGCATTTCCAGCCTAGATGTTACCTCTCTGCCCTCCCGGATACCAGTCTGTCTATCGTCCATATCCACCTTCTTCTCCTCCCGCCTCCTAAAACTGAACGTGGAGAAAACCGAATATATTACCTTCCCACCATCCCACTCTATCAATCCACCTAATCTCTCTATCACTGTTAACAGCTACACTCTCTGACCAGCTCCACAAGTCTACTGCCTTGGGATAACCTTTGACTCCAATCTGTCCTTCAAACCCCACATCCAAGCCCTCACCTCTGCCTGCCGCATCCTCCTGAAAAATATCTCCCAAATCCGCTCAGTCCTTAACTTTGAAAGCACAAAAATGCTTGTCCGTGCCCTCATCATCTCCCGCCTAGACTACTGCAACATCCTTCTCTGTGGCCTCCCATCTAGCATCCTCACTCCCCTCCAAACCAACCTCAACTCTGCTGCCCGTCTTATCCACCTTTCTCCTCGCTACTCCTCTGCCTCTCCCCTCTGCCTATCCCTTCACTGGCTACCCATTGCCCAGCGAATCCAGTTCAAGTTAGTAACCTTGACCTACAAGGCTCTCCATAACCTCTCCGGCTTAATCTCTAGATACCTCCCCACACGCAACCTCCGCTCCTCACAGGACCTGCTTCTCTGCTCTCCTCACCTCAGCTCCTCACATAACCGTCTCCAAGACTTCTTCCGTGCTTCCTCTACACTCTGGAACTCACTGCCTCAACACCTCAGATTCTCCCCCACTCTTACTAGCCTCAAATGTAACCTAATGTAACCTGAAAACCTCTCTCTTCCGGACTGCTTATGACCAACATTAACCGTGTTGCACTGCTCCACCCCACAAACATGTCCGCCCCTCACCTTCTGTCTCTTCCCACCTTCTCTGTAGACTGTAAGTCCTCACGGGCAGGGCCCTCTCTCCTTCTGTACCAGTTGTTAGTCACTTATTGTCACTTTGTAACTGTTTGACCAATGTTATTTATGTAACCACCTCGGATGTACAGCGCCCTGGAACTAAGGGCGCTCTAAAATAAATAACAGTAATAATGTCTGGAGGTTTCCAAATGAACACTCTCTGTACGTGAAGATCTTGTCAGCCAGTATAACAGTTGTAGGTGAGCACTCTGAACCTGCACACTTTTCTGTAGATCTAGTATGGTTACCATTGTTATGGAAGTGTCCCACCGAGTGTGAATGTTCAGAGAGCATTTGAAAAGAATAGCCGATGACTGAACAAAGCTGTTTGAAATGTATGGCCGCCATTAAAGAGAGGCTGTCCCATAGTTTTTGCCCCCCTGGCTGAGGGCAGAACAAGGTAGTGTCAGACCTGCTATTTCCAGTGCTGTGTCCCTTATTCTGTAAGATACTATAGTTTTCGTGTATTTAATGCTCAAATCTGCAGTTTTCAGCCAGAAGAGTCATTCGAAGAGTCCTTCAGAGAATGTTTTTTTTTCAAAACCCGGGCCAATCGAAAGGGCTAGCCCCGCCCATCCCAACTGACAAACGAATTACTTTGAATAGGTAGAAACATGTGAATAACTGTCAGTGGGTGGGGCTAGCCTTTGGTGGGTGGAGCTAACACCTGCTCATGAATAAGATTTTAGGGGTAAATGCTCTAGAACTGCTGCATCTTCCAGAATAAGGGACACAGCGCTGGAAACAGCAGGTCTGACACTAGCTTGTGCTGCCCTCAGCAAGGGGGGCAAAAACTATGTGACAGGTTTCCTTTAAGTTGGTGTCCCGGACACTATGACGAAAACCCAACTGATCCCATTATACACACCTGGACAGATCTGTCGGTGGCCTCCCATTAAATAAAGAAAAACCCACAATGAAACTGACCAAAGTAATAATAAATTTGAAGTTTACTGAAAATCAACTAATAAAAGTCAGACTTTGCAGTTGAATTGTGGTTTTTATCCCCCCCCTGACTTGAAAAAAAAAAATGGTTCCCCAAGATAGGGAATCGGAGCCCCAAGGACATTAAAACTAAGGTTGGGGCCCTAAATTTCATCCCCAATGGCTTCAAACTTGTAATATAGTTTTTCCTAAATTTTAAAGAGGGAAAGAGCACGGCTTTTTGGGCCCCCATGGGGTGAAAAATAAAAGACAAATTTAAGGGGGATAACCGAAAAGTAAGCAAAAACCAGAACAACTTCCAAAGAGGGAACTCCCCCAAGGGAAAAGGGACATCAGTACAATCAACCACCACCCCGCTTTTTTTTGCCATGGTAATTGTAATGGAAAACAATAATGGAAAAAACCCTGTTTCAAAGCAAATCATAAAAAAGTGAGACGGGAATGCCAAAAAACAAATTGAAAAAACCCCAAACTTCAGAAGAACATCCTTTGGACAGATAGACAAAACCGGAAACTTTTTTGGGAAAGTCACTTCACCATGTTTTTACAAAACGCAAAAAGAACCAAAAAAAAAACATTGAAAAACCCAATGCAAACATGGAGGCGCTTTTGGTTATTTTTTTGGGGGATACTTTTCTCTTTGACACAGGGGGTCTTAAATCTTGCGGAAAAACAATAAAAACTCAATGCTGTCAATGCATTCTGGAAAGAAACGTGCTGCCCAGAATGCTTGGACTCGGGCACAGGTCCTCCAACAGGATAATTAACCAAAACACAGCTAAATACATTCAAGAGTGGCTGAGAGCAAAGCACTGTACTTTTTTTGAAGGATTCTATGAGCTTTTAATCAAAAACCCACGAAATCTTGAAGGACGAAACCCCCTGCAGTCTGGAGAAGGCAGCTTTTAAAACCCGAGAAACTGGGCAGTTTGCCACGGGAGCAGACAAAATCCGTGAAAAAGTGCGAAGTTTTTATTTAAAGGGGTTGTCTCACTCATTGATTCCCTCTTACCCCAGTTTTGTTTTATGGTTTCATTTTAATTCAGGGGCGTGTTTACTGGCTTCATCTAGCTCAGTAAAACCAGGTCTGTAGCTATAGCAACCACTGGGGGCACCCAATTAGGAGAATGAACAGGTCTGTAGCAAGGGGACCTGAGGATTGATGACCCCCATAAAAAAGGGGGGAAAAATCTAAAATAGGTAGGACACTGTTAATGGACACTTTGCAAGTGACTTTTTTTTTTGAAAGGCTTTAACAAAAAAAAACAATCCTTGTAGTGAGACAACCCTTTAAAGTTACAAGTTTTCAGAGATTTCCAAAAAGGGTTTTGCTTTTCCAAAATTCCCCCCCGCAATTCAAAAGCAATTCTTTTTTTTAAATTTTAATTTTTTTCACAAATGCATTATTTTTTTTGTCATTTGACTTTATTTCATTGACCTTGTGGGTTTTCTCTTTCCTGTAACAAAATCCCCAACAATTTTGTCCATGAGTATAGTTAATGTGGTCCATTCAATGGTCTCATCACACTAGCATCCTTTCTAGTTAATAATACAAGCAATTATGCTGGGTCATAAAATGATTCAAACTTAAAATCCCCATTCAGATCAGAGGAATCAAAGAAAGGATGCAAATACAGGATCAATAGCTAGAGCAGCAAAGTCTGTGTGGTGTGGAGCCAAAGGGCAGTTTCTACTGAAGCTGACTACAGAGGAGATGCTTTGTAGTCCACAGCTTCTAGTTACCAAAAGGATTCTGTATATCCTTAAAGGGGTTGTCTCACTACAAGGATTGCTTTTTATGTTAAAGATCTTGCAAAAACAAGTCACTTTGTAATATGTGTCCATTAACAGTGTCCTACCTATTCTGAGATATGCCCTCTTGTATAGGCTGCATCAGTTCCCCAGGTCGCTATAGCTACAGACCTGTTCAATCGCTCATAATAGGCTGCCAGCACTGGTTGCTGTAGCTACAGACCTGCCTTCTACTGCAGCCTAGTGGAAGCCAGCAAACACGCCCTGAGCACAGGATTTTGGTCTGTTTTTCAGTGGATTCAGTATTTTTAATCAGCTGAAAAACCGACCGTACCCTGCGCTGTGTAGACTTCAAAAGAAAATCCATGCTGCAGCCGCAGGCTTTTTACTGAGGTTTTCCTAAAATGAAAACCGACATGTTCTATATTCCGCAAGACCAACGTCGGATTCCCACAGCCCTAATATATTGGGCCACTGGGAATCTGAAATTCGACCCCTGATTTTTGCGAAAAAACTGCGCTAAACAGCGGCGGTGCGATCCAGCAATTTGAAAATGCCATCACATTTTGGGCAGCATTTTTAAATTACTGTTTGGATCTAGCCTAACGCATGCATTCAGGGTCAAAACTGGGCTAAAGAGGCAAAGAGATACTTAAAATGTATTTAAAAGTTTTATATTTGTATTTTACAACTATTGTCCTCAATCTGCAGGGTTCACAAGGGTCAGATTCGCTGCAGAAATATAAGGTTATGTCTACGCCGCAAAGGTTTTTAGTCGGATTTTCGTCAGATTCAGTATTTAGAATCCGCCAAAAATCCGACTATAACCTGTGACCCATAGACTGCAATAAAAAAATTTGTGCTATAGTCTACACAGCACAGATTTTTTCCAGTCGGTTTTGAAATCTGGAGGGTTTTCAAACCTGTCAGATCTTCCGCTGGATTGCCGTTGGATTCCACAACCAATATGTTATTGGTACCCTCAGGTTAAAGGGGTTTTGCCACGAACTCATTTCATACCTCCTGTATCCAGCTCTTCAGCTCTGTGTGCTCAGAAGGGGGTGTGTGTGATTTGTTTGAATTGCATATCATGTGACCCAGCAGGATGACATCACCAGGCCATTCCTCTCTATAGTCAAAGAAAGGTCTGTTTATGTAAAGCATTGTGAGTAGCTAAGAGGTAAAGTTTTTGCCTCCAGGCACAAGGGTCCTAGGTTCAAATCCCTGCATGAACCAAACCTGTGGTTTTTTTCTCTTTATCAATGCACAGACTTCACTGAGGTTTCTTTTTTTTTTTTTATTTTCACTGTTTGACTAATTACTAAGGAGTACAGAAGATGGGAATAGAGTGACAGTACATGGGGTTTGAACACTCAGTAGCTGCCTGAGAGGAGAAGTGATGTCTGAGCATGTCTGACCAGGACTGGTCGCATCCCCTGGAGACGAGCTGTAAACAATGGATCATTAAAGGAGAAGCTAAAACAAAAACGATGCAGAATTTTTAATAATAATGAATGATGAAAATGTTTGTTATTTCATTTGCAAGCTTCCCACATCAATTTTACTTTGTGGCAAAACCCCTTTAAAAGAATAAAAACCCACAATTATCACTGAAATAACCTGAAACTAAAAAAAGTAATAAAAATAAAATTTACTGAAAACCAATGACATTCAGACATTGATTACTAATTGTGATTTAAGTAAAAACTGTAAAAAATACACCAATGAAACTGGCTTGGACAGAATGATGGTACCCTTTACTAAATATTTCGGTGCACAACTTTTTGGAGGCAATCACTAGAAACAGGCGATTTCTGTAGCCTTCAAAACTTCTGTGCCTTTCCACAGTTATTTTGGCTGACTCTTCATGTTTTCTCCAGAGTGCATGCTCAATAGGATTTAGATCAGGGCTCATAGAAGCCACTTCAGAATACTCCAGTGCTTTGCACTTTTTAGAGGTTTTTAACTGTGTGTTTTGGGTCATTATCCTGTTGAAGGACTCGTGACCTGCAACAGAGGCCAAGCTGTCTAAGACTGGGCAGCACATTTTGCCCCAGAATGGCTTGATAGTCATGAAATTTCATTGTACAGATAATAGACACTGTGCCAGATGCAGCATAGCATCCCTAAAACACATAATAAAGCAGAAAAGATTTTTATATATATATTATATATAGTATATTTCTAAAAAAAGATCTTGATGCTTTATTGAAGAAATCGCACAAAAATCACAGCAATTATAATGTAGAAAAATGTCCAGCAACCAATTGCTTACACATTTAGAACCATTAGGTTCTTACTCATAGGTAATAAAAGGACAATACTCACTTCTTTAAAAACATACAGTGGGGACAATAAGTACGGAGAGGTCTATAATTTTTTACCGCAGCTACACTTCAACTGTGGGACAAAATCTTAAAAAAAAAAAATTCAAAAATCACATTGTATGATTTTTAAATAATTAATTTGCATTTTATTGCATGAAATAAGTATTTGATCACCTACCAATTAGCAAGAATTCTGGCTCGCACAGACCTGTTAGTTTTTCTTTAAGAAGCCCTCTTACAGTGGGGAAAAAAAGTATTTAGTCAGCCACCAATTGTGCAAGTTCTCCCACTTAAAAAGATGAGAGAGGCCTGTAATTGACATCAACTATGAAGACAAAAAAAAAAAAAAAATCCCAAAAATCACATTGTCTGATTTGGAAAAAAGAATTTTTTTGCAAATTATTGGTGGAAAAAAGTATTTTGGTCAATTACAAAAGTTCATCTCAATACTTTGTTATATATCCTTTGTTGACAATGACAGAGGTCAAACGTTCTCTGTAAGTCTTCACAAGGTTGGCACACACTGTTGCTGGTATGTTGGCCCATTCCTCCATGCAGATCTTATCTAGAGCACTGATGTTTTGGGGCTGTCGCTGGGAAACACGGACTTTCAACTCCCTCCAAAGTTTTTCTATGGGTTTGAGATCTGGAGACTGGCTAGGCCTCTCCAGCACCTTAAAATGCTTCTCCTTCGTTGCCCTGGCGGTGTGCTTGGGATTAGAGATGGGCGAATTTCTCAAAAATTCGATTCGGTGACTTCGGCGAATTTTCCGACAAAATTCATTTCGGTCCGAATTACTTCGGGACGAATACGTTAAAAAACACTATTTCCAGCTGCACAGAGCCTGCAGGGGGCTGTAGAACGTTGTGCCATGCTTAAATATGCAGAGGGGTTTGGTTTGGTTTCATACAATGTTGTGTTTTAGTAAAAAACCCCCACAGACTGCCCGCCTTTTAGAATCGCTTCACTAAAAAAAATTCCTGGGCACTTAAGAGGGCAAAAACTGACCAAAAAAAAACTGAAGCGGGAATGTAACCTAAAAAAGTCAGGCACAAAACTGAAAAAAAAAAAGTGAGAGCTCAGGTGGCAACATTAGTGACAGAAAAATGGGGGGGGACGGGGAAGTCACAGCACAGAGGTCAGAGAGTGGCCCAATGACATTCGGAGGGCAAAAACTGGAAATAAGCCAAAAAGAGTGACAATGACATAGTGTGGGGTCACGGGAGCAAAACAGCATGAAAGGGCCCGAAGTGGCAAATGAAAATTTTGGGGGGGGGGGGGGGGGGGGGGCAAAAAAATGGAGTAGGCCACAGAATGGGCCCAAGGACACAGTGGGGGGGGTCACGGCAGCAGCAGCATGAGGTTTTTGACAGTGGCACAATGACATTTAAATTTGGAAAAGGGTGGGCCCAAAAAACTGGAGAGGGGCCCCCCGTGGCACAAAAGACCAAGGGGAGGTCACGGCAACAAAGAATAGGGGCAGACAGTGGCAAAAAAACTTCGGAGGTGGCCCCAAAAAAAAAAAAGGGAGTAGGGCCCAAACCCAAAAGTCACAAGAACAGTGGGGGGGAGGGTTGACCCCCCGCCCCCCGGGCTGTGGGAAAGTCCCCGGGGAAAAAGCCCAAAAAATCCCCCCCCCCCCCCTGCGACCCCGACCCCCCAATTTCCCCCCCCCCGACTCCGACTCCCTCATCATATAAGATAACTTTAAATTTAAAAAAATTTTTAAAAATCCTTATGATACAATAATCAAGAAAATTTTTTGGGGTTAAAATATATTATTGGAAACAAAATTTAGAACACAAAAAAACTTTATTAAATTGCAAATATGCAAAAAGCTGCAGTAAGTGGGAAAAAAAAAAACAGTTTTCAAAACAAACGTCCCCGAAAAACATTTGTGGGGTCTATGGGGTTTGTTCTGAGAAAAAGTATTGCCCTCCATGCCTCTTTCATAGATGACCCCCCAAAAACTGATCGAATTATTTTAAAGCTAGAAACACCTCTTACACTAAACTTGGGTTGGTGGCCCCAAAACGGTGACCCCCATGGGCCACATTCTAACAATCTCGGGGGTATAAAAAAAATTCCCACCCCTCATTTTTTAAACTTTCTCTCA
>JAODAL010022622.1:0-64320 GCA_025379985.1 Phyllomedusa bahiana
AATTTTCTGAACGAAGTCGATTTTGGGGTGCTTCGCGGGAATGAAGTTTTGCTTTTCATTGTTTAAAATGGCTGCCAGCACATGTCGTTACATGGGGCAAAGAACTCTGGGAGGACGAAGGGCATAGCCTGCATGACATGTGCAGAGATGAAGCCAATCAGAGACCAGCGGGATTCTGTGACGTCACCGCACTATATAAGTCCGGGCGCGATGCTGGGAGCTCACACTCCTCTTACTGTACTGAGTAGGGAAGGTGCTGCTGCGGCTGCTTATGATATCTCATACTAAATAACTCACTTTTATACAGCGATTTTTGGGGGGGGTGTCACAGCTTGTCTCAGAGACTGCTTCTCTTACGTTCTAATTCTGATTTTGTGGAGTATTGGAACTGAAGTCCAGTGTGCGTCCAATTCAGCTGCATATACATTTAATGCTATCTGCTCACAGCACATTGAATATCCAAGGGTTATCTAAGCCTGTTGCTGTTGTATTCATTTAAAGAAACCGCGTTTTTACAATACAAATACCACTTCATTTTTGGTTGCTCATTTCTTTTGCGCAATTTAGATCCAGGGGTTAATTAAGCGTTGTTCTGCTGTTGTGGTCACTAAAAGAAACGTTCTTTTTCACCGCCAAAGAAGAAATTTTTCCTGTAGCATAATTCATAACCGAAGGTTAATTACAAGTTTTTCTGTTGTTGTGTACCGTAAAATACACGCCATTTTAACACGCTACAAAGCTGGTAATTTTTGGTTGCTCATTTCTTTTGCTCATTTTACATCCAGGGGTTAATTAAGCGTTGTTCTGCTGTTGTGGTCACTAAAATAAACGTTCTTTTTCAACGCCAAAGAAGAAATTTTGCCTGTAGCATAATTCATATCCGAAGGTTAATTAGAAGTTTTTCTGTTGTTCTGTACCATAAAATACACGCCATTTTAACACGCTACAAAGCTGGTAATTGTTGGCAGCATATTTCTTTTGCGCAATTTAGATCCAGGGGTTAATTAAGCGTTGTTCTGCTGTTGTGGTCACTAAAAGAAACGTTCTTTTTCACCGCCAAAGAAGCAATTTTGCCTGTAGCATAATTCATATCCAAAGGTTAATTAAGCCTGTTTGTGCTTTTATATTCAGTAAAATACACAGTGTTTTTAAACGGCACATACAAGTCAGTTTTTCCTGGCCATTTGTGGAGCGCAATTTATATCCAAGGGTTACCCAAGCTTGTTACTGAGTTCATTTGGAGTCAAATACAGGGTGTGTATTTATCATATACAGATATCTTCATCAAACAGTGTCTGTACATTTTAGAACAAACAGTATGTCAGACAGAGAGGTGGCAGGCTCTTCACCTGCGAGTGGCAGTGGCACAAACATTCCTGGAGCAGGCCCAGGTCACAGCACAGCAAGGGAACGTCGCAGCAGGGGTCACTTGGTGAGGCCACAACTGCCGCTGTCATCTAGCGGCCGTGTGCTGACCAGCACTTCCTCCCAGATGACATCTGACAACTAGTGTTGAGTGATTATTATCGACAAAGTTGAAATCGGCACAGTTTTTATGGTGATCAGATTTTTTAGATCATGCGATAATTTAGGTTAAAATCTGTGCATCATCTATTAAGATCGCGCCATTTTCGGCGCTTCCTGTCATTTTGGCGGCCAGCAAATCAGCTTACAGAATAGAGCAGGGTGAGATGTGTGTGCGACGTCATGACTGGGATGTGTATAGTTGCGATTGGCTGGAAAAATCACATTGACCTCGTTTTACATAGAAACAGCGTTTCCTGTTCAGCCTCAGTGTCTCTCAGCGTCTCGAGCCAAAGGAATGCGCATCTTTTATGTTCCAAAACGCTCAGCGGGAAAATTTTTTATTTCTTCACAGAGAAAAAAACCCCCACTAATTTGCTGTGATCCTTTTCCCAAAATTTTTTTTTAGATTAAAAATTGGAAAAAAATTTTTTTAGTTAGGTAGAGAATTTTAAAGGAGCTTTTACCGTGTAAAGTCAAGGGGGGGGGGGGGAAAAGGGGGGGGGGGGGGGCCCCCAGGGCGAACACAAGGAAAAAGGGTCTATAAAAAATACTGGATTAAAATTCCCAAGGGCTTGTTTTAGACATTTTCACTGCCCTTTGCTTTTTTTTTTAACGTATTTTAATTTAAATTTTTTCCTGGATATTGGGCACCTGAATTATAGGTACACCCTTTTTTTTAGTTACTGCAGGACTCTTTGTTTGGTGCAAAAAACCCAAATTTTTTTAAATACACATTTCGATTGGTGTTCTTTTCAATTTTTTCCCCCTTCAATTTTGTTGATTTTTTTCCCCTTGCAGGGTTAAAATTTGAAAACCCCGCAATTTTGTAGTCACCCCAGGTGAATTGAAAAGGGGCCAAAAATTTTCTTGTATTTTAAGAAATAGACAAGCTTTTATAAAAATATGGATAAAAGTTCACCAAGACCCTTTGTTTTAAAACTTGCATGCAATAGCTTTTTTTTTTAACAGTTTTCTATTGTAATATTTCCCCCGGGTATTGGGCCGCCTGAAACTTTAAAGGGGAAATCTTTTTATAACGCAGGTCTCTTTGTTTTGGTTTCAAAAACCTTTCCCCTTTTATTTCAGTATACATTTTTAGTTTGGTTTTTCATTTTTCAATTTTTTTCCCCATTCCCCTTTTGGTGTTTTTTCCCATTGCAGTTAAATTGGGAAACCCAGCAAATTTTTTAGTTCACCCCAGGTGAAAATTTAAAGGGTTTCCAAAAAATATTTGTATTTTTCGAATAGCAAGCTCTATAAAAGGGTTTCTGGATAAAGTTCAACCCAAAATTTGTGTAGACATTGCACTGCAAAAAATTTTTTTTAAAAAGTTTTTCTATTGAAATATTTCCCCGGATACTTTGGGGAGGCCCGAACTTATGGATACACATCTTTTCTGTAAAATGCAGGGTTTTCTTTTTTTAGGTGCAAAACTCCAATTTTATTTTCAGTATAATTTTTTTTGATAGGTGTTCATTTTCAATTTTTTCCCCATTTCCTACCCTTTTTTTAAATATCCACCCTTTCATTAAATTTGAAACCAGCATTTTTTAGTCACCCAAAGGTGAAATTTAAAGGTGCCAAAAAATATTTGTATTATACAAAAACATAACGATACGTGTTTTTTGACCCTTTTTTGGGACTTTCCCGTTTTGTTCTTTGGGGGCAGGGTTGCACTTAAATTTTTTTAATCAATTTTTTTAGTTTACCCCACGGTGAAATTTATTTGGTGCCAAAAATACCTTGTAATTTTCCGAATACTTTTTAGGGTTTTGTGTTTTTTCATTTGGGGGCAGGGCCAGCTTTGTTGCAAAATCTTCTTTCAGTTTTTATTTGAATCCAGGGAATTTTGTTTTGATTTGGGGGATTTGGGAATAGCTTTTTGATTTGTCGTCTTTTTTAAAAAGGGGGGAATTTTTCCCAAAACTCTTCCCTAAACCTTTTCAAAAATTTTTTTATTTTGAACATGGAGCGAAATTTCCCGGTGGTAAGCGAGCAAAGAGGGGGGTTGGACCTTTTTTGGGGGAGAGGTACGAGAGAAGGTGCCCGTTGGGGAGGACCTTTTTGGGCCCCGTCATCTTGGGGGCAGGGCCCTGTGAATTTTCAGTAAGAACAGCGTGCCAAATTTTCCCTTTAGGGGTTAAAGCAAACCCGCTTCCCGGTCTTCCCCCCGGGCCCCCCAGTCACGGCCCCAAAGGTTGTCATCAGCATCACCAGCTTCCCGTTTCCAAAAATGAGGCAGCCCCAAATGTCAACTCGGGGTTTTTCCCACCCTGTGGGGTTAATCCCTTTTTTTTGAAGGGGCCCTTTGTGACAAAATGCGGTTGGGGGTCAGAAGGGCATGTTAAAAGATCAAGAGGCCAAAGAGGATGATTTTTTTCTGCTCCTGACGCCCAGTTTTTTTTATGCCATCAGAGGGAGGAAGGAAGCCGGGTTTAAACGGCAAAAATTTCCCGGACGGTTGGGGAACGGGCCCCCGGGAGTTCCCCCTTGCTTGTAGCCCCCAGCTTGGTTTCAGAATGTCGGGCGACGGAAAAGTCCCTGTTTTTGTGATTTATTTTATGACGACATTGGGAATTCCAATGGTTTTTTCAGGAGAATTTCCTTGGAGCGCTTCATCACTGGACGAGGAGGAAAACGATGGGGTTGTGTTCCGTACGGGTTTTCCCCCTCAAAAAGGGAGAGGGCCCTTCGCAGAAATCCGTGATATGATTTCCGCCAGCCACGGCTCAAACGCAAACCCGCTCCTCGCTTATCGTCTTCACAAAAGGTTTCCAAAGGGCCTCTCAAAGCCTGGGCCTTCCTTTGACCCAAGCCCCTTTATTTTTTTCCAACCCCGCGATTTTCCCTATGCCGTTATGCCGTTTAAACGCCATAAGTAGAGGCAAAGAAAACCTTTGGGATTAACCCCCACCAACATGTCTTTTCACATGCAGCGAATGCATGGTTTAAATGGAAGGGCAACACTTGGCCAAAAAAGGCCAGAACCCCACGCCGAGCCCCCAACCCTCCCGTCACACCTCTGTCTCCGCCTCCTCCGCCACCCCAAGCGTTTTTCCCCGCTGCCCCTGTTTTCCCCAGGTCATGATTTTAGGGATCAGCCCCCCGCTTTTACCTCCACCGGTTGCCCCCAGTACCACCAGCCCCCACCAAGACCCTTTCCCACCCCTTTCCCCCCGCCCAAATTTTTGGAACCTGCAGCCGTTAAAAGCCGGGGCCCGTCTAGCAGCCAGCCTTTGTCTTCAGGTATGGGAGCAAAAAAGAAAACACCTTTAAACCCAAAAAACCCTCCCAAAGCCAAAAGCCTGAAAAGTTTGGCTTGCCAGGCTTTTGGCCCTTTGGAAATGTTGCCTTTTCCCTTTTGGTGAAAAAGATGGAATTTTTTTCCCCCCACGTATGGCCCTTGCCCGGGCCCCAATACCCCGATGCCCGGGCAGGATTTCTTTGCCAAAAAAAGCCGTCACTGCCTGGGCCGGGCCACCTGTCATCTAAAATTTCAAGCGGTTGTTCTAATTTTGTGGCCCGGGAAAAATCCATTGCCCCGACACATGAAAATTTTTTTAAACACGGCCAAACCACTTTATCTTTTGGAAAGCTCACTGGGGGAGCTTGGGGGGGATGTTTTCTGGGGGTGCGGGGGCCTTTAGGAACGGGCACGCTTTTCCCAAAAAGCAGGGGTGGTGCGGGGGTTTTTTTCCCCCCCAAAGGGCCTCTGGTGGCAAACACGGTTTCCCCGAGAAACCAGGCCCTGGGTTTAAAAATTAAAATTTTCTTGGGAGACCCTTTCCCCACACAGGTCAGGAGCTTTTTGGACGGCCCCTCCGCCAAAAAAGGGCCGGGGCGGGCTGGGGTGGGTGCCCCAAAAAAACCTTGTGCCCAAAAGGGAAGGTGGGTGTGCGATAACGGGCGAAATTGCTGGGGCCTTAAGATCGGTAGGTTTGGGCAACCCTTTCCTGGCAAAATTTTTTGAAACCCCTTTTGTCCAGAAAATTTCTTTAAAAGCTTTCCCGGGTCCTGGTGCGGGGTGTGATTTTAAAGGCTCGAAGTCTAAGTTCGCCACTTCCGGCCCGTTCCCCAAACCCCGGGTTTGTCCCTGGCCCGGCTTCTTTTGCGCGTTTAGCTCGGGGCCCCCCGTCAAAAAATCTCTTTTTTTACGTTTACAACACGCTGGAATTCCACCCCCCACTGCTCCCGCGGGTTTGTGGGGAGCCCGCGCAATGCCATTACGCAGCAAAGAAGTGGGGGCAAGGCCTGCAAGCAGCGGTTTCGGACCTCGGGGGGGTTGAGCCCCCGAAAAAGGTGGAAAGGGAGGTGAAAAAGGGGGCTGCACCTTTCCCTTTTCCCCGTTTTTAAAAAGAACCAAATTTTGGGCAGTGCGGAAAAATTTCCCTTGTTTAGCCCCCCGGGCATTTTGGTGATCTTATTTTGGAACCATGTTGGACACTCTGGGACAAATGGTCCTGCCAGCGCGGAGGAGGAGACGGCAAGATGCAGGACTGGAGCCTTTCTCTCCGTCAAATCCCCAAGGGGCCCGGGCAGTTTCACAATTTCATCGGTCTTTCCCTTAGGGAAATGGTTTTGGGGTCCGAGCAAATGCAAAAGGGGGGCGATCTGCTTTTCGGGTGCATCATTCAGGCAAAGTCAAGGCTGTGTTTTAAGCCCCGTTTCCGGAGGCAGCGGAGGGGAGGAGGTATTCCTTGACACCGGCCGTTACCGATGTCCCCGCCTTGGAAAGAGGTTGGCGGGGGGAAATTTTAGGCGGAGGGGGAAAAATGAGGAAGATCAAATTTGTTGTGCCCCTGACCCCGGGGCTTGGGGGAAAACAAGGGGGGGTATTTTCCTTCTCAAATGAGTGCTTGGGGTGCTCCTTTTTTCCCCCATGATCCTCGCATTAGGGCCCTCAAAATGAACAAACAGTTAATGGGTGGCCCCCCACCTGGATCCCCGGGGGACCCAAAAAAAAATCAGACTTTCCCTTTCCCCCCAAACCCAAAATAGAGTAAAAATGGGGCCCGGAAAAGGAAACCCTTGGGTGATTGATAACTGGAGGGCAAATTTGTTGCGTTTTGCTTCACCCCTTCCCCAAATTTTCAAGGTTTTAAAAACTTTAGCGACCCGGGGCAGCAGGGGGGTGCCAAGTTTGGATAGCGGCAGCAAACAGGCAAGGTGGCAAAAGCCTAATTTGGGGGACCTCTGG
Source organism: Phyllomedusa bahiana (assembly GCA_025379985.1). Lineage (NCBI taxonomy): Eukaryota > Metazoa > Chordata > Amphibia > Anura > Hylidae > Phyllomedusa > Phyllomedusa bahiana. The sequence goes on from JAODAL010022622.1 coordinate 6,725, forward strand.
CAATCTTTGTTTACCACCCCCACCAAAAACATTTCAATGCAGGGCCCCAATACAACCACAGAGGGCCAGCTTTAAAATCTTTGGGGCCCGACCCATTTTGCGTCTAAAACCGTTGTTTTTGTTGTGTTTTTGGGACCCTATAGACTTCTAGGTATCCAAAATTGGGACGAATGGCCCGGTTTGGGTCGTCACGCCCTTTGAGGTGTTGGGCCTGCCCCGAAACCCAGAAAGGGGATATCGGAGCCCAACCTTTTTAGCACGCTGGAGGGAGTTTATTTACAGACAAACGCATCCGGGGTTTCCACAGATTTTTGGGGAAACGTTTGACTTTCATTAAGATGAATCGGCCTTTGGTTTCTGATGATGTTGTGGGCCCCCCAAATTTCCCGGGGGTCACCCATTAGGGGGCCCGGTTTTACTTTAAATTCCTTTTTTCCCAAAAAAAATGGGGCCCCTTGAAAAATTTTTTTTTAAAAAGATAAATTTTTTACTGCAATTTTTAAAAATTTTTTTTTACCAACAGTTAAATTTTTTGGTTTTTGCTTTTGAGGAGACTGTAAAAAAACAGAAGGTTTTTTATGGACAACACCGTATTTCCCTTTTATTTACTTTTTCTTTAGAAGGGTTTTTGCATTGTCAATGGTTTTGGGGGTATGTTGCTGTGGAAAATACCGCTATAATTATGGGGGGTTTGGCCGAAATGTTGGGTTTTTAGTGGCTTTTTTCCCTTACAATTTTTAATTTGTGGCTGAGAAAGGGCTATTTAATTTTTTGGGGTCATGTAGCTGTGAGATACAGCAAAAATAAAGGTCCTTTGGGGAAAAGGGGAAAAGTGGACTTCTAAGTGGCAATTTTTCCCCCCCAATTTTTAATAGTGGGTGGAAGTTTTTTAAAAAAAAAAAAAAAATTTAAAAAAAAAAAAAAAAATTTTTTTGGGGGCATGTAGCTGTGGGATACTGCAATAATTAAAGGTATTTGGAACAGAAATGTGGCTTTTTTAAGTGGGGATTTTTCCCTCACAATTTTTTAAAAGTTTGGTGGGGGAAGGGAAATTTTTTTAATTTTTTTTGGTCATGCTGTTTGGGGAAAAGCGCAATACTACAGTCCCTTTATTAAAAAAAAAGTTGTTTTTTAACGACATTTGTTCTTTCACAAATTTTTCCAAAGTGGCTCAAGGGTATGTTTGGGAAATTTTTTTTGGGGGATTTTGCTTTTTATGCAGTATACTTTTTGGTCCTATTATAAAAAAAAATTTTTTTTTCTAACGACATTTTTTTTTTTCACAATTGTCAAGAGTGGTTCAAGGGGGGATGGTGCGCAAAACGGAATAGGTAGGAATGTTAATGGACACTATTGCAAAAATGACTTGCTTTTGCAAGTCTTTAACATGCTATCAATCCCTTTTTTGAACAACCCATTTAATACAATTAAGAAAGAAAACAAAGACATGGTGGGATTCCATTTTTTTAAAAATGTGTTTTCTAGAAATTTTAAAATATAAAAAACTTGCTGTACAAAATAGCTGTTAAAAAAAATTTTCGAATTGTACAAGGGGGGACAGAAAATTGACCGATGTAGGTTATTCAGAGGACGGGGGTATGGGGCACGGACAAGAACAAAGTACAGAGACAAATTTTCTCCAGCACGTTGAGTAAAAAAAGAAAAAGAAAGCCAAGGGAAAAAGGGCACCCCGGGTGGAACAGGAGCGTTAACCACCAGTATTTTAAGTGAAACTCAAATTGGCCCCACTCATACGGAGGGGGGGAAAGCGCTACCCAGGGCAGGCAGTATAGTCCGTGAAACTAAAATGGTGGTTGAAAGACTCCCTTTTTTTTTTTCACCTTTTAATCTGGGGGTTTTTCAGGTTTGGGGCTCATGCTGGCCCAGGACGGTAAGTCATGTCCAGTGAAACTAAAATGGGGTTTAAAGACTCCCTTTTTTTGGGACTTTTGATCTGGGGGTCGAAAGGTTTAATGGTCATTTGCGGTAAGGAAGTTTTGCAATGTCCAATGAAAAAAAAATTGGTTGAAAGACCCTTTTCCCGGCACTTTTGAATCGTGGGTCAGGCAGGTTTAATGGTCATTCTGCGGTAGGCAGATATAGTTCAAAGTCCATTAAAATAAAAAAGGTGGTTGAAAGATCCTTTTTCCGGCACTTTTTAATTGGGGTCATGCAGGTTTGGGGGAGCTGTGGCCCCCGGCAGGGGTTGTCAAAGTCCAGTGAAAAATAAAAAGGTGGTTGAAAGACTCCTTTTCCCGGCACTTTAAAACTGGGGGGGGGCAGACAGGTTTAATGGGCTTCGCGGACAGGGCAGATATAGTCAATGTCCAGTGAAACTAAAAAGGGGGGGTTGAAGACTCCTTTTTCCCGGGACTTTTTAATAGGGGGCATTCGGTTTTGGGGGTCTGCTGTGGCCCAGGAAGGTTTGTCAATGTCCATGAAAAAAAAATGGTGGTTGAAAAACCCCTTTTTTCCCGACACTTTTGAATCTGGGGGTCAACAGGTTTAATGGTCATTCTGTGGCAGGCAATATAGTCAAGTCCTTCAACTAAAATGGGGTTGAAAAAACTCCCTTTTTTCCCGCACTTTTTTAAACTGGGGGATCAGGGGTTTGGGGCTCATGCTGTGGCCCCCAGGTAAATTTTAATGTCCCGTGAAACTAAAATGGTGGTTGAAAGACTCCTTTTCCCGGCACTTTTTTCTGTGGTCAGACAGGTTTTAATGGCATTCTGCGGTACAGGGGCAGAATAGTCAATGTCCCCTGAAACTAAAATGGGGGTTTTAAAGACTCCTTTTTCCCGGCACTTTTTAATTTTGGGTCAACAGTTTAATGGTCATTTGCGGGACAGGACAATATAGTCATGTCCAGTGAAACAAAAAGGGGTTGAAAGACTTTTCCCGGGCCCTTTTTAAATTGTGGGGGCAGAAAGGGTTTTAAGGGCTTCTGCGGTAAGGGCAATATAGTCAAAGTCCCGTGAAACAAAATGGGGTTGAAAAATCCTTTTCCCGGCACTTTTTAATCTTGGGTCAACAGGTTTTAAAGGTCCCTTTTGCGGTACGGGCAGATATAGTCAAGTCCCGTGAAACTAAAATGGGGTTGAAAGACTCCTTTTTTTGGACTTTTTAAATTTTTGGGGCAGAAGGTTAATGGTCATTCTGCGGGGACAGGAAATTAGTCAATTTTTCCAGTGAAACTAAAATGGTGTTGAAAGACCCTTTTTTCCGGGACTTTTGAATCTGTGGGTCGACAGGTTAATGGGCATTCTGGTACGGACAATTAGTAATGTCCAGGAAAAATAAAATGGGGGTTGAAAGACTCCTTTTCCGGGACTTTTAAAAACTGGGGGTCATGCAGGTTTGGGCTCATGCTGCGTTCCCCGGACAGGGGTATTCAATGCCATTCAAGTAAGTGATGGTTTAAAACATACTGCCTTTGGCACCCTTTTTTAATTTTTGGGGGGATGCAGGTTTAAGGGTATGCTGATACAAGAAAGGATATGAAAAGTTGTGTTTTTTTTTTTTTTGTGTTTTATAACAAGTGTGTTCCTAAAATGTATCTGTATCGATTTTACTTTTGTGGGTGTTTAAATTCCCGCTTCTTCCAGCCCCGTTTGGGTTAGAATGAAATGGTTGTTCCCCATCTTTAATGGTCCCTCGCTCATAATCGCCGTCATATCGACATAGGTAGATGGGGACTATTTCCCCATGACCCCTGTCGGGCCAAGGCAATCGCTCAACACTTCTGACAACCCCATCCAAGAGTCGATGGGGAACGTCAGACCCAACCTTTAGTTGGCATGGCCCGGGAGCGGGTCAGCGGCCCTCACCTGTCCTCAACCCGCCTCTGTCCCATCCAGTTCCCTCAGCCAGAGATCTACTATGTGGTTTGGTCTCAGTGCCACTATATAGCGAGGATGAACAATTTGAGTAGGGCAGTCAGCAGCTACTTGACAGCGAAGAAATGGGGCCAATATCCCCAGCTTCTTGCAGTAGGCGGCAAAGTATAGATGTGGAGAGTGGCATGGGAGGTCATGTTGTGAGGGGTCAGCCTCTGCATACCAAGACCAGTGATGAGGACAGCAGTGATGATGAAACACAAATTGATGTTGATGTAGCCGACCGCACTTGGGAGCCGGGTGAAGCAAGGCCTTCATCATCGTCAGGAGAAGAGAGCGTCAGCTTGCACGTCAGGCAGCGGCGCAGCCAGCAAGTGGGTTGTGTGGCCGTGAGTCAGCAGGGTAGCAGCAGTGTGAGGTCAGGAGCCAAGCGCCCACGGGGTAAAAAACTAGCTTCGCAGGTCCAAGAAAGTGGCGGCACATGGGCTCAGCGAGGCAGCGGCGGCAGTAGTCACTCAGTGCGGAGCGTTGGCGGTAAAATCAGATACTCGGCGGTGTGGCAGTTCTTTGCTAAGACACCGGAGGAGTCGAATATGGGTATATGTAGAATCTGTCGGCAGAAAGTAAAGCGTGGCCAGGGAGCTAACGTTGGCACCACGGCCCTGTATCAACACATGCAGCGTCACCATCCGGTGGCCTGGGAGAAACGTGGCTCAGATGTGGTGGTCCATCCTGCCGCCGCAGCAACAGCAGCAGCAGCAGCAGCCAGTGGCACGCGTGCCATTGCAGCCAGTCAAGGCTCCACCACCTCTGCAGAAGGGAGCTGTTTCTCTTTCCCATCATCTCCCGGTCCAGATGCTCCTGCTCCTCGCTACTCATGGCGCCAGCAGTCGTTCAGCGAGGCGATTGCAAAGAGACAACAGTATGCGTCCAACCATCCTAAGGTGCAGCAGCTGACCGTGCTCCTGTCCAAGTTGTTGGTACTGCAGTCCCTCCCTTTCCAAATGGTGGACTCTGCACCGTTCAGAGAACTAATGGCTTGTGCCGAGCCGAGATGGAGAGTTCCAAGCCGTAATTTCTTTTCCAAAAAGGCAGTACCAGCACTTCATAAATATGTAGAACAGAAGGTGGACCAGTCCTTGAGCTTATCAGTTTGTTCCAAGGTGCATGGCAGCGCGGACATCTGGAGCTGTAACTACGGTCAGGGCCAGTGCATGTCCTTTACGGCCCACTGGGTGAATGTGCTTCCTGCCCAGGCACACCAACAACTTGGACAGGAGACGCCGCTTTCATCTCCACGTTGTCAAACTGCGGCTCCTGCGCCAATGTCCGCCTCCTCCTCCTCCACCACCACTACCATCTCAGCCTCCACAAGTACTGCTCCATCATACCACATGTGTAGGGAGCAGCGGTGTCATGCAGTTCTACACCTGGCTTGCCTCGGCGAACGAAGTCACACAGGGGAGGAACTGCTCCACGTCATGCAGCAAGAAATCGATGTGTGACTTTCTACGCCCCTTATATATATAAATTACTGCAACTTTTTATATAGCTTATTAGCTCCCTCAACGGCAACCACCAACCGGTCTCCAATCCCGGTATATAACAGTCCAAAAATAGCAACGTGGGCCGTGACTAAAAAACTTATACTTTATTATTACAATTTCGTAAAACCATTAGACCGTAGTCTTCAATATATAACACAAGAGGGATACTTATGTTTGGTTGCGGGGAAAACCCCGTTCAAGACCGAGTCCTGTAGCACCAGAGGTGATAGACAAAATTCCTGTGTCCATAAGATTTCACCATAGCCGCGTGGCGGAGACCATTCGTCGGCATCCAAGGTGCATGAGGTCCCGTGTAGAAGCCCAAACTCTGGGCAAACAAAGGAGTACTCGGAGACCGAGCGGAGCTGCCAGCATGTGCGACGTTTCGGGGAGGCTCCTCCCCTTTCTCAAGCATGCGCAGAACAGGAACAGCCACCATCTTATAGCTGAATCCCTTGAGACCTTCCATTGTGAGTATCCAATAGAAACCTTAAAAGTAGCAAAGATAAAAAACAATAAAATCAACACATCTAAAGAAAGGCTTTCAAGCTAAAGTTCTCATTAATGCCTTTCGGGGCTAGAGCCTCCAAACGATGTATCCACAGCGCCTCCCTTTGTAACAACTTTTTTTGTAATTGTTTCTCATCTGCACTAGTTACTTTTTCCAATATGCACCAACGCATCTCAGATACACTATGTCTCTCTAAGGCAAAATGCCGTGCCACTGATGTTTCCCCATACTTTTTCTTCTCTTCTTCATTATCTACATTAGAGACATCCTTAGTTTTAAATTTCCTAATCAATGATTTATGTTCATTTAATCTTATCTTAGCCATGCGACTTGTTTGCCCTACATAGATTTTGCCGCATGGGCACTTAAGCATATAGATAATCGATGTGCTTTCACAGGAGTGGCAACCCTTAATTTTGATGGGATATCCCTTAGTTGGGTGATAGATAGTATCACCTTTGATTATTGCAGAACAGTGTTGGCATTTATGGCAAGGAATTGTACCTGCTTTTAAAGGTTTTAAGGTAGTCTAAGTTGGTCCCTGTTTTTTGCTTTTGATATTAATATCGGCTGTAACCATAGATTGACCAATGGTTCTCCCTTTCCGGTATATCCATTTAGGTTGATTTTTAAACATAGGGCCATACTTGGGATCCGATTGTAACACCCCCCAGTATTTCTTAATGGTTTTCTTGATCAGGCCTGCATGACAGTCATAAACCGAGGTGTATACAAAGCCCTCGTCCCTTTTCCTATCCCTAGTTTTCAAAAGGTCTTCACGATTGAGGAGTTGAACCTCTTCACTTATTTTTTCAATCTTCTGTTTATCATAGCCTCTTTGAATAAATTTTTCAGTCAAATTACCCTTATTTTTAATGAATTCCTCATCCGACGAACAAATACGTCTGGCCCGGATAAATTGTGATTTTATTATACCCTTGAAAACTTGCGGGGCATGTTGACTTGTGCTAAACAGAAGATTGTTACGGTCAGTGTCCTTTGAAAAAAAGTGTGGTGACCAAGGCATTACCTTCCTTTTTAACCATAACATCAAGATATGGTATGGTAAACTCATTCTTAGTTATAGAGAAATTAATCAATGGATGGGCCGCGTTGATATGTGAAACAAATTCTTCTAGTTGGAATTCCGTTCCTGTCCATAAAATAAAAACGTCATCGACGTATCTTAACCAACACAGTGCGTTCCCAAACCATGGGGATGAAAAAACAAATTCCTTCTCAAATTGTCGCATGTACACATTGGCGTAACTAGGCGCTACAGGGGACCCCATAGATGTCCCCTGTAATTGGAGGTAAAACTCCTCCCAAACCGGAAATAATTCTGAGTTAATACGATGTCCAAAAGTCGCATTAGGAATGCAATGTGTTGGTTGGTCAATTTAGGGTCCATACACAATGTCTCCCTGACTGCCATACTGCCTTCCACGTAGGGTATATTAGTAAAAAGTGACTTAATATCTAAAGTGCATAGCCATTTAACTTCAGTACAGTCTATTTTTTCTATCGTCCTCAAGAATTGTCCCGTATCCCGAAGGATATGTGGATCATTCTTAACAGTCTGCTGAAGATAAGAATCCAGATAGGCTGCCAATGGTTCTAACAGGGAATCGATCCCCGAGACGATAGGCCGTCCCGGGGGATCTTGGAGAGACTTATGAATTTTGGGGACCAGATAAAGTAGCGGGACCCTAGGATTTTCTTTAGTTAACATGGCTTTATCTTGAGGATTGATAATGCCCGCCAGTACTGCCTCTTCTAGCAAATCCTGTATCAGCCTATTTAACTCATTTGTTGGATCTCTATAAAGATTTCTATAAATCTGCTGATCACTCAATTGTGTATGGGCTTCTTGTAGATATTTGGAAGTATCCATCACTACACACGCTCCTCCCTTATCAGCTTTCTTTATGGTAATAGATGGATCCAAAGTTCGGGCTTCTACACGGGACCTCATGCACCTTGGATGCCGACGAATGGTCCCGCCACGCGGCTATGGTGAAATCTTATGGACACAGGAATTTTGTCTATCACCTCTGGTGCTACAGGATTCGGTCTTGAACGGGGTTTTCCCCGCAACCAAACATAAGTATCCCTCTTGTGTTATATATTGAAGACTACGGTCTAATGGTTTTACGAATTTGTAATAATAAAGTATAAGTTTTTTAGTCACGGCCCATGTTGCTATTTTTGGACTTTCTCCGCCCCAACTGCAAATCGGAACCATGGTGACGGACAATGGGAGGAACATGGTGACCGCGCTGCACCGAGGAGGGATTGTCCATGCGCCCTGCATGGCGCATGTGTTCAATCTGGTTGTGAAAAGGTTCCTGAAGTCTTCCACCGATCTTCAGAATATTCTGAAAATGGCCAGGAAACTGTGCATGCACTTCATCCATTCTTACAAAGCCAGGAACACCCTCCTCGAGTTGCAGCGGCAGAATGGCCTCCCCTAACACAATCTGGGAGCCTTTTTCCCAGCTGCTGAGAGGGAGGACAAACTCAAATACTATAGGGAAATCCTCCGTAGTCAATTGTCCGCTGCCTATGTGCGGCATTGTCCCTCCTCTGACAGGTCTGACCGGGGGGTTCTTCAGTGCTCACATACTACTGCCGCGGCTGATGGGGGAAGGTGGAGGGGTAGGAGCAGTACCAGCTCCATCAGCAGCAACTTAAGTCTGGAGTCACTGATGAGCAGCTTCCTTCACCCGCCTAGTGAGGAGGGCAGTCGCCAGCAGCAGACCCTGAACCAACAGGTCGTGGCTTACTTGGACAGTACTCTCCCACCCCAGTTTGAAGATCCGCTGGACTACTAGGCAGCCAAACTGGATGTGTGGCCGCAACTTGCTGAGTTTGCAGTGGAGAAGCTGTCCTGCCCGGCCAGTAGTGTGGCATCAGAGCGGGTGTTCAGTACGGCGGGGGCCATCGTTACCCCAAGGAGAACCCGCTTGTCCACGGGAAATGTGGAACGACTGACTTTTGTCAAGATGAATCAGGCGTGGATCAGCCAGGATTCCCACACACCAATGCCTTAGGCATCAGACTACGTCATCCATGACCCAAACTGTGAGAAATGAGTCTGGCTTCAAATTACCTGCCTCAGCCACTATTCTGATGCCGCCACCCACCTGATGCCACACATCTGCTGCCAGTTTCTCCATCTGCCTACCACCATCTTTACCAGGGACTGGTATTGTCACCCACCTCCACACTCTGTCATTGTGCCACTCTATGACCTCATGTTGCTGCTGCTGTTGCTGGTGTCGTGAAATCAACACTGTGTCATTGTGCCACTCTCTGACCTCATGCTGCTGCTGCTGCGGTTGTTGCTGCTGCGGTCACCACCACACCCTGGCATTGTGCCACTCTCTGATCTCATGCTGTTGCTCCTGCCGTCTCCTCCCCTCTCTTTCATTGTGCCACTCTGTGGCCTACTACTGTGTTGCCACCTCCAGAATGTCATTGTGCCACTGTCTGACCTCATGCTGCTGCTGTTGATGCCATCAACTCCACACTGTGTCATTGTGCCACTCTTTGGCCTCATGCTGCTGCTGCTGCTGTTGATGCCGTCAATTCCACACTGTGTTATTGTGCCACTGTCTGACCTCATGCTGCTGCTGCCGTGACCTCCAGTCTCTGTCATTGGGCCACTCTGTGGCCTACTACTTGTTTGCCACCTCCAGAATGTCATTGTGCCACTGTCTGACCTCACGCTGCTGCTGTGGCTGCTGCCGTGCCCTCCTCACTGTGTCATTGTGCCACTCTGTGGCCTACTCCTGTTTTTGCCACCTCCAGAATGTCATTGTGCCACTCTCTGACCTCATGTTGCTGCTGCTGTTGATGCCGTCAACTCCACACTGGGTCATTGTGCCACTCTCTGACCTCATGCTGTTGCTGCCGTCACCTCCACTCTCTGTCATTGTTCCACTCTGTGGCCTACTCCTGTTTTTGCCACCTCCAGAATGTCATTGTGCCACTCTCTGACCTCATGCTGTTGCTGCCATCACCTCCACTCTCTGTCATTGTGCCACTCTGTGGCCTACTACTGTTTTGCCACCTCCAGAATGTCATTGTGCCACTGCCTGACCTCATGCTGCTGCTGTGGCTGCTGCTGTGACCTACACACTGTGTCATTGTGTCACTGTCTGACCTCATGCTGTGGCTGCCGCCATACCCTCCACACTCTGTCATTGTGCCACTTTTCTGCCTACTCCTGTTTTTGCCACCTCCAGAGTGTCATTGTGCCACTCTCTGACCTCATGCTGCTATGGCTGCCGCCGTCACCTCCACACCATGTCATTGTGCCACTGTCTGACCTCATGCTGCTGCTGTGGCTGCTGCCGTGACCTCCACACTCTGTCATTGTGCCACTCTGTGGCCTACTCCTGTTTTTTGCCACCTCCAGAATGTCATTGTGCCACTGTCTGACCTCATGCTGCTGCTGCTGTTGATGCTGTCAACTCCACACTGTGTCATTGTGCCACTCTCTGACCTCATGCTGTTGCTGCCGTCACCTCCACTCTCTGTCATTGTGCCACTCTGTGGCCTTCTACTGTTTTGCCACCTCCAGAATGTCATTGTGCCACTGCCTGAACTCATGCTGCTGCTGTGATGCGATTCTAAGAGCGGCGGCAGTCATGTGCGTGTCATACTAAAACACAACATTGTATGAAGACCAAACCAAGCTCCCTCTACATATTTAAGTATGGCACAACGTTCTACAGCACCCTGCAGGCTCTGTGCTGTTTTTTAACGCAATTCATCCCGAAGTAATTTGGACCGAAAAACAAATTTTGACGGAAAATTCGGCGAAGTCACCGAATCAAATTTTTGAGAAATTCGCCCGTCTCGAGACACCAGTCATGTATAAGATGTTATATGTCTTAGTAATGCAATTTTCCCCTTTGCAGATGTTGAGAGAAGCAATGGCTGGTTTAATATAAAATAACTATAGACACATACAGGGCCTTTTACTGTAAAATGCAGACACTTAGGGAGACATTTATGAAAGGGTTTTTCACTCTTTTCTGGCGTAAAATGCGCTAAAGTTGAGATGTGCACCTAAATTGATGATGTATGGCGTGTCGAACGAACTAACATATTTGCCACATTATGTACCTGACTCGACACTTTGTAATGCGCCAAACAAGTAGGGGCATTCTGGGGGCATATTGTACCACGCTTGTAATATTAGACACATTTATGAATGTGGCTTGGCAAGACTGAGCGCATTACTGCTTGAACAGGCTAACTTATTTCAATGTGGTCTGCCTGAGACTGAGTAGTTGCATTGGAACTAAATTTGCCATTAAGGCAAAAAATTTCCCTTATTTCTCAATTTATACCAGTAAAATAATACAAAGTAATTTATGATAATTCTCAAAGTAAATAAAATAAAATTATATAAATTTCATAACAAATTATATAATATAAAATTAATTTAAAATTCTCAAAATATCTAAAAAATATAAAATTATCTCCTATAAAATGTATTTAAGAGTAATATAATCTAAAATTTATTTAAAATTAAAAAATCTTAATTAAACCAATACAGCATCTACAATAAATTCCATTCTCAATCGTGTATTTACGGAGTTAGCATAGTATTATCAGTGATTACAAACGCATCACAGCAGGTTAGAAATAAAATAAAAGGTGTTAGAATAGCATGTCAGTGAATAGAAACTATTGTACTGATCTTGCATGGTACTGATCTTGCATTTTGCATCACAAGTCTCAGCAAGACCTGTGGTGTGCTGGCTATTGCTGTCAAATACACATTTGGCGCATTTCTAATGCGCCAAAGTTCCATGGCACGCCAAACACAGATGTGAGGCGCCTCAAATCGCAGGCACCATTTATGATCGCACATTCACCACTTTCAGATATTCAGGTTTGTCAGACAACTTTAGTAAACAAACAGCATCATGAAAACCAAGGAACACACCAGACAGCTCAGGGATAAAGTTGTGGCATGGTATGTTGCTGGGTTAAGTTTTTAAAAAAAATAGATCAAGCTCTGATAATCTCATGGAGCATTATTCAATCTATCATCCATAAATAAAAGGAGTATGGAACAAGATATTGCTGTCCACCAAAACTGACAACCAATGGGGGATAACTTGTTATCTACAAGCACAATACACTGCAATACAATTGTAATGCATTATGTAATTAAAGCGGTTGTCTCCCTACAAGGATTGCTTTTTACGTTAAAGATCTTGCAAAAACAAATCACTTTCCAATATGTGTCCATTAATAGTATCCTACCTATTCTCAGATATCCCTTCTTGTATGGAATGCATCAGCTCCTCAGGTCGCTATAGCTACAGACCTGTTTTATCTATCCTGATAGGCGGCCAGCACTGGTTGCTAAAGCTGCAGACCTGGATTCCACTGCAGCCTAACAGAAGCATGTAAACATGCCCCTGGATTCAAAGTGATACCAAGAAAACAGGACTGAGGTAAGATGAATCAATGTAGTGAGATAACCCCTTTAAGTGATAAAAAGATCTTATGGTCAAGTCCCCTAGTGAGACTAAAAATATTTTAAAAAACATTTTAACATTTTTCCCTTTTACAATATTTTACCATGAAAAAAAAAAATACATATAGTTGACTTCATTAATAATGAACTATACCATACAATTAAAATGTTATTTATCCTGTATGGTGAACACCAGAATAGCAGTTTCTGTTAATCTTACTTCTTAAAAACTGTCATTGAAAGTAATTACAAAGTTCTATATACTCCAAAATGGTACCAATGCAAAATACAACTCCTATAATACAACAAGGGATGGCTTTTGGTATATAAACATTTAAAACCAAAAAAATCCACTGCATCGGGCCAAAATCCGGCCATGTCTTTAAGGGATTAATCAGATTTACAACAAAAAAAGAACTGTGGCAATGTGCAGTTTCTTATCATTAAAGGGGTTTTGCCAGGATGTGAGTTACTTACCTCCTTATCAGCACGGGAGTAGAATGTAAACAAATCATGCTGAGTCATGAAGGTTGCAGGGGTGAGAGGCAGGGGGTGAGCAGAGAGTGAGGAATATGGGAGTGTCTCAAAACTTAACTCAAGTAATAACTTTACAACAGTTGATTCTCTATACAGCAAGACACAGGCTCATACACTGCACTTTCTCCTCCCCCCTTGAACTCACTCATTTTCCCTGTCATCAGATAAGAAGTGTTTCACGCAAGCGCGGCCAGTCAGCTCCTCTGGTCGTGTCTAATGCAAGCTTTCAGGTAACTAATGGGGATTGAGAAATGCTGTAGCTTTCACAGGGTTCACTTTTTGTGATCACACATATTTAGAAAAGTGATTAAATACCCAGTTTGTAGGATCCCACGTCAACATTACATCGTGGAAAAACCCCTTTAAGACTTATAGACTTGTACAATGTCCTATTTAAACAATAGTAATGTAAATGCAATTAATGATCATGTTAAGAACGGGACCCTATGACCTTGGTCATTTCAGGCGAACTGAACTGAGATGACCATAGAATTCTTAAAACAGATGATAGGTCTTGGCCTACTGCCATTACCTGCCTATAGAAAATGCAGTGCAGCTACAGTGGGTATGGAAAGTATTCAGACTCCTTTAAAGTTTTCACTCTTTCTTTCATTGCAACTATTTAGTAAGATCCCAAAAAATTTTTTGCTCATTGATGTACACTCTGCGCCCGATCTTGAAAGAAAAAAAAAACAGAAATATAGATATTTTTACAAACTGATTAAATAAGAAAAACTGAAAAATCACATTGTCATAAGTATTCAGACCCTTTGCTGTGACACTCATATTTCCTTCTGTCCATTTCCTTCCGATCCTCCTCGAGATGGCTCTACTCCTTCAATGGAGTCCAGCTGTGTTTAATTAAACAGATTGGACTTGATTAGGAAAGGCACACACCTGTCTATATAAGACCTCACAGCTCACAGTGCATGTCAGAGCACATGAGGTCTAAGGAACTGCCCAAGTAGCTCAGAGACAGAATTGTGGCAAGGCACCGATCTGGCCAAGGTTACAAAAGAATTTCTGCAGCACTCAAGGTTCCTAAGAGCACTGTAGCCTCCATAATCCATAAATGGAAGAAGTTTGGGATGCCCTCAACTCTTTCTCGACCTGGCTGTCCAGCCAAACTAAGCAATCGTGGGAGAAGAGCCTTGGTGAGGGAGGTAAAGAAGAACCCCAAGATCACTGTGGCTAAGCTCCAGAGATGCAGTAGGGAGATGGGAGAAAGTTCCACAAAGTGTGCTGACGGAAGCCTCTCCTCAATGCAAGATATATGAAAGCCCGCATACAGTTTGAAAAAAAACACATGAAAGACTCCCAGACTATGAGACATAAGATTCTCTGCTCTGATGAGACGAAGATTGAATTTTTTGGTGTTAATTCTAAGCGGTATGTGTGGAGAAGACCAGGCACTGCTCAACACCTGCCCAATACCATCTCCACAGTGAAACATAGTGGTGGCAGCATCATGCTATGTGGGTGTTTTTCAGCTGCAGGGACAGGATGACTGGTTGAAATTGAAGGAAAAATGAATGCAGCCAAGTACAGAGATATCCTGGATGAAAACCTCTTCCAGAGTGCTTTGGACCTCAGACTTAGCCGAAGGTTCTTCTACCAAAAAGACAATGACCCTAAGCACACAGCTAAAATAACAGTGGCTTCAGAAAAACTCTGTGACCATTCTTGACTGGCCCAGTCAGAGCCCTGACCTAAATCCAACTGAGCATCACTGGAGAGACTTGAAAATGGCTGTCCACCAACGTTCAACATGCAACCTGAGGGAACTGGAGAGGATCTGCAAGGAAGAATAGCAGAGGATTCCCAAATCCACGTGTGAAAAACTTGTAGCATCATTCCCAAGAAGACTCATGGCTGTACTAGCTAAAAAGGGTCCTTCTACTCAATAGTGAGCAAAGGGTCTGAATACTTATGACCATGTGATATTTCAGTTTTTCTTATTTAATAAATCTGGAAAAATATTTAAATTTCTGTTTTTTTCCCTTTCGAGATGGGGGATGGGGGGGCAGAGTGTACATTAATGAGCAAAAAAATTACTTTTTGGATCTTACCAAATGGCTGCAATGAAAGAGTGAAAAGGAGTCTGAATGCTTTCTGTACCACTGTATATATGATCATCAGGGCTTTAAACCAACTCAGTCAGTTTAATGGATGTATTTGTGGGGAAGTTTGAGTGTATCACTGCCATTCTATCCTTCTTTATACATAAATGGAAATACATTCATGCATTCCGATTATTTAAAGTGTTCTGTAAAATTTCTCTTATATTTTATCCATATTTATATATGTAGCCAAGTGTTTTCTGTGTTAAAAGCAATGAATAATGCAAACAATGGGAGCGCGAATGACTGAAATGCAGACAGTTCAAGTAATTTCTTTCAAAAAGCTTTAAATAGTTTCCAGGAACACTTAGTTTCTGCGCTTCTTTATTTCATTTACCGATATTTTATCTATCTACCATTATTTCACTTATATCTGCACAGATTGTTTTATAATATACAAAAATGACAATCACCCCGACCTGTTTGCGATGCTAGTTATAGCATAATGTCCTTATAGCTGGTTCAGATCTAACATACTGTTAATTTAGGTCATTATACCCACCACTGGCCTGAAACTTGGTCTGGGGCAATAACTTATGTCCCTCATAGTATCCTGCACTACTTCTGCTGTGTGGAGACAGAATAGGTATCCTTCATGGTCCCTTTGTTCCCCCTTCCTTACATGTGTCTCTGTGAAGTGGAAGATCCCCTTTGTCGTCTCTCCAGCTCTGCCCATCTCTTTCCACATAGCAGGATTAGGACCGAGATAGCATGACTTCTTGAACCAATCTAGTTGTAATGTGTTGGTGCTAGAGGCAGATGCCCCCAGGTGGCAGGTATGAGGTGTGATGGTAATGTGTGCCCATTGGTGGGTATGCTATCATCAGTAATGTGCCGGTGGAGAAGGTACCACAGAATCACAGCAGCTGGGGGTCTTGGCAAGTATTACTCATAGTTCTACACTCAAAGGGAACCTGTCACATAAGTTACACTGCTTTTTGCTGAGGACAGCACAAGCTAGTGACAGACATTGTTTCTAAATGAAATTGTAATGTTCACCTGCCGGCTTATGAAGCTGCACATAAATTCCTTCCAAGGACTCAAATACGTTTCATAGCAAAGTGTTGAATCTAAGCATCATGAATGTAGAAACATTTCCAACTGTTTAAAAAATCTAAATATTTTATTCTCAAAAAGTTAAAACATGAAGATTTTTTAAACAGTTGGAATTTTTGCTACATTCATGGTTCTGAAATTCAACACTTTGCTTTAGCTAGTGACAGACATGCTGTTTACAGCGCTGTGTCCCTTATTCTGTAAGATGCTGTAGTTTCGGAGCCTACTCTGCCAGAGATGAGTCCAGTGTATTCATGAGTAGGTGTTAGCCGCACCTGCCTACAGCTAGTTCCACCCACCTGCTGTTCATTGAAGGTTTCTATCTATTCACAGTTATGAATACACTGAACTCATCACAGAATTAGGGACACTGCCTTATGCTGTCCTCAGCAAAGACAGCGTAACCTATTTTACAGGTTCCCTTTAAAGACATTCAAATTCAGGTTACGTTCACAGGCACATTACATTGAAAGAGTTCCCATAGTCCTATTGCCCTTGTCCCATTGTACTTGTCACATAGTCCTTGTTGCAGATCATTTTCACAGCTTCTACCTTTAGCCAAACAGCGGAGGCCTGTCCACCTGTCACGACAAGCTACTAATGTGTCTAACTGTGTAGCTAGGTGCGGAATGAGGAGGTCCCCCCCCTGGATTAGTGAACTTGGTATCTGGCTGTGTGGAATAATTTCACTTACTTGTCCTCTTGCTTACTATTGTTCTCCATTGCTGTATGTCTCTGTATTTATCTCTAATTTCTTGATTCCTACTATGATTTGCTCTGGTTCTATGATTAGTCCTCCTCCATAGGCCTGATGGCTCCAGTCTACACCTGTGTCTGCTTCACTGCTGGCTAGTGTTTAGACAAACCCCTTATGCTGGATAACTTCAATAACTGTCCAACTATAGTCAACTACTGCAACAAAATAACTAACTGCCCTTATATGCCTTCTCCGTTCCAGGGTCCCCTGTTGCTCCTCTTTCCTGATTGGCTTCAGGCTACTGATGCTTAAAGCACTGTTACCCCTATTAAGTGCACAATCATTATCAATGAATAGACATATATGTCTACAGTTTGAAGTTATTGTTATGGGTGTCCCCGCTCCCCAAAATGGGGTTCTGGGGGTACACCCGTGTCTCTCCTCCTGCCACTCCGGGCGCAGATGGCACCACGACCCACATGTTGGGCAACAGGCACCATTGTAATACTCAGTCCTGGCTCTCAGTCTCACCTCTCCTTGCTCCCCGATGTTCCTGCCAGGGGCGGTGCATCCCTTTCCACCATGCAGTTAATTTATAAAATTACCCCCTACAAAAGCTCAAGGGGTGGCATTCATGTCATCCCCTCACTGGGGAAGTTCTGCCATGGGCTACTCTCTGTGACTAGTGATCCTGTGACTAGTAACCTCCATGCATTCCTGGACGAATTCTGCTTCTGCTGCACCTGCTCTGCTTGACCTACGCCAAGGGGATTCCACAGTCGGGCAATATGTCCTAGAGTTCCATACTCTTGGCTCAGAGTTATCATGAAATAATGAGGCCCTTGTTGCCATGGTCTGGAATGGCCTCGCAAGCAAAATAAAAGACAAGCTCCGTTGTGATGTTCCTAAACTCTGATGACCTATTCTCTTGCAACCCGCTTAATTTTTGGGGTTGCCGAAAAGACCAACAGGAACTTTGGCCGGTCCGACGCCCCCATCTTGCTCTGGTTTTTAAAAAGGGCCACCTTGCCTCCCCCAAAATGTTTTCCCCTTGAAGAACCCATAAGGGGCCCAGACCCCACATATCACAGCAAAAGGGTTTTTCGTCGACACAGAAGAACTTTGCTTATTGCGCTAGTGCTAAACACTTTTGCATGGACTGTTCATTGCATCTGGGAAACTCCTGCACCTAGGATACGTGGGAGAGGCATGAATAGATGTAAATACTACCTCTCCACGTTTAACCTCTAAGGATCGTCTCATGGTGGTCCGCCTTCACAAATCATGGCTAGTTCCTTAACAAGAATCTTGAGTGACTCCATTCTTTTTGTGTCTAAACCCTTGGGGTCTTCAAGTGGGGCATTCCCCTAAGGAGAAATTGTGACTATTTTTACCCCCATTTCCCTCTTTATTTCTGGAGTTTCATGGCTAAGGCCTCACTCCGGGTCAATTGGCAAATGGGCAAAGTCACACGCTGGGGAAAAGACTGTCACTCTCGCTGTCTGGTGGCACCCTGTCTGGTGTGTCCCATTTCTCCACTGGCATCTTCCAGGCTGCTGCCGGGCCTGCCTGCCCCATATAAAGAATTTGCACATGTATTCTCTGAAAAGCAGTCTGAGAGCCTTCCTCCTCATCGGTCTTATGAATGTCCTATAAACCTTCTGCCGGGTAAAAGCCCTCCAAAGAGCAAGGTTTATATGTTGTCTGTGCCAGAGACTCAGGCCATGTCTGCCTATATTAAAGAAAAGGTTCTATCCACAAGTCTTCCTCTCCAGCCAGTGTCAGATTTTTCTTTCTGGAGAAAAAAGACCATTCACTCCATCCTTTCATAGACTTTCGGGGTCTCAACAAGATAACCGTGAAGAATCGGTATCCGCTACCGCTGATCTCAGAGCTCTTTGACTGGCTCCAGTGAGCCAAGTTGTTCATGAAGTTAGACTTGCGGGAAGCCTATAAACTCATCTGAATTCATGAAGGTGATGAAAGAAAGATCATTTTCAATATCTGGGATTGTCACTTTGAGAATCCAGTGATGCCCTTCAGCCTATGCAATGCTCCTGCAATCTTTCAAGATTGTTAAAAGTCTTTAATACCTTTATATTCTTTGTCACGGTACGGAATATATTTTCCTTTTGAACAATCTTTAAAACTCATCGGGTAACGTATGCCAGGTTTTAAGACGCCTATGAAGCAATCAGCTCTTTGCAAAACTAGAAAAAATAATTTTTCGAATGGACCCCTTTTGCTTTCCTCCATTACATTGTCTCAGACAAGCGACTTTAGATGGATCCGGCAATGACCTCAACCAGTCGGCCTTCGGGCCATAAAGTGCTTGCTGGGATTTCCCAACTGCTTCCGACAGTTTTTTCTACTCTGGTGGCACCAATTGTGATGCTTAATAAGAAGAACAGAAATCCTAAACATTGGCCACCTGAAGCAGAGGAAGCCTTCTTCTGTCTGAAGTCTGTGTTTGCCTCCGCACTTATCCTGTCTTGTCCTGATCCAGAGAAAGCCTTCTTCTTTGAGGTCGACAACTCCTCCATGGGAGCTGGAACAGTCTTTACCCAGAAAACCCCTAGACATAAAATTGTTACATATGTGTTTTCCT
The DNA here is from genome assembly GCA_025379985.1 of Phyllomedusa bahiana. Taxonomy (NCBI): domain Eukaryota; kingdom Metazoa; phylum Chordata; class Amphibia; order Anura; family Hylidae; genus Phyllomedusa; species Phyllomedusa bahiana. The sequence continues at coordinate 26,142 of JAODAL010022622.1, forward strand.
CCAAGACATTCTCCCCTGCAGAGAGAAAGTACAACACTGGGAATTGGGAACTACTGGCCATTAAGTTGGCCTTGGAAGAGTGACACCATCCAGATGGCCCATTGTCTTAATCAACGCCAGACTAGATGGTCCCTTTTCATTTCCAGGTTCAATTTCCCGATCCACTTCAGACCTCCTAATAAGAACATTAAGGCTGATGCGCTGTCCCGTGCTTCTGATGTAGTAGGCCTAGAATCCGCAACACATCATTCCTCTCAAATGCCTGATTTCCGCAGCTCCAATGTTTTTCCCTGGGGAAAACTTTTGTGAGTCCTGCGAAAATCATGCCAACTCATATTTCGTTATTATTGGTGGCCGAATCTTCTCACAGATATCAAAGACTTTGTAGAATCTTGTGCATGCTGGCCTTCTGCAACCTTTTCCTATACCGGATTTTCCTTGGAACCATATCACCATGGGCTTTATCACTGATCTACCACCATTCTTGAACAACAGAACCATTTGGGTGGTTACAAACTGATTCTCGAAAATGTCTCACTTCATGCTGCTGTCTGGTTTTCCTTCTGCTTCTCCGTTGGCCAGCCACTACTTTCAACATATTTTGTCTGCATGGACTTCCCCAGCATATCGTCTTGGATCGAGGGTTTCAATTTGTGTCAAAGTTCTGAAGTGCTCTATGCTCTCATTTGGTGAATCACAGCCTCGGCATCTAGCTGAATGAGGAGCAGTGCTGATCGCCGCTCCTCCATCCAATCACCCCATCCCTGCAATATAAATGCATGGGGGGAGGGGATTGGTTGCCATAATTGCAGAAAGCTGTAGAATTTACAAAATAAACACTGTAGACTCCTTTTTTTTCTGCACTTTTCTACCAATTCCTGCTTCTGTGCAAACTCCCCATCTAATGCTTTCCCAATGGCAATAATGACTCCCTTGAGCCTCTAACAGTAAAAGTGCCCCCAAATGGCTATGAGACACCTCTTTGTCCACCAAGTTTTAGTCTTTTTTTGTATTCCCATGTAAGATGTAGTTAAATCCCCCAATGTAGTACGTAGGTAGGCAGACTTATAGGTCCTCCAATAGGTAGGTATCTATGTCCCCTATTAAGTAGATAGGTAGTTATATATGCCTCCCCAATAAGTAGAAATATAGGTCCCTAGTATATAGTTATACATAGAGTCATTCCTACGGGCGGGCAAGGAGCTATATATAAACATCTGCATCGCAGGGGGCATGATGTAAGCCTCTCATCCCTGCGACGCAGCCCAAGAAACTCCGGGAGCAGTGTGCCAGCCTATGCGGGTGTGATGATGTCACACCCCTTACGGCAGAGCTAGCGAAATGGTGGGGAAACATGGAGAGGTGAGTACCTTTTTTCTTTTCTTTTTTGCAATTTACACCTGCGTGTTTACCTAGATGGGGTATACAGTCCTACCTACAGTGGGGAATATACCTAACTACCTACAGGAGGCAAATATCTACCTGAAGATGGCATATACCTACCTACAAGGGCCATATACCGGCTTACAGGGGGCATATAGGGTCCCATTTGTACCTACGACGGCGTATACCTACCTACAGGGGACACACTGAGTTCTATCTCTACCTACAGGGGGCATATACCTACCTACAGGGGCCCTATACCTGCATAAAGGGGGCATATAGGGTTCTATACCTACCTACAGGGAGCATATACCTACTTACAGGGGGCAGAAAGGGTCCTATCTCTACCTACAGAGGGCATATATCTTTATCAACAAGGGGTATATACCTACCTACAAGAAGTAAATACCAACCTACAGGGGCCTTATACATACCTACAGGGAGGATATATCGATCTACAGTTGGTATATACCTACCTACAGGAGCCCTATATATTTGCCTACAATATATCTACCTACAGTTGTCCTATATATCTAACTACAAAGGGCCTGTATATCTACCTACCTACTAGGGGCTTATATACATACCTACTGGAGGGCCTCTATACCTACCTACCGCCTGGAGGGGGGGTCTATATTCCTACCTATAAGGGTCCTATATACCTACCAACCTACCTACAGGGGACCTATATTCCTACTTATTAGGGAGGCATATATTACTACCTATCTACTTAATAGGGGAACAAGATACCTTCATATTGGGGGACCTATAAGTCTTCCTACCTACATACCTTGTTGGGGGTTTAACTATCTCCTATATGGGAATAAGAACAAGACTAAAACTTGGTGCACAAATGGGAGCCCCAAAGCTGTTTGTGGGCACTTTTACTGTTAGAGTAACAAGGGAGTAATTATTACCATTGGGGGCGCTACAGATGAGGGGTTTATACAGAGATAGAAATTGGTAGGGAAGTGCTGGAAAAGTGAGAAGTCTAAGTTGTCTGTTTTGTAAATTCTACAGTGAATAGTTGTGGCTGAGAGAAGAAGTCATGACGGTCTGGGACAGATGGAGAAGAAAAAAGGAAGAAAACAACTTATCAGGGAAGAGAACAAAGCATCAGAGATGTCTTCTGTGAGTTCCTGGATGTAACTTTACTGTAATCACTAATATGTGTGCAGAGTGCCTGTGTACAACTGGTATCTACCACTGTATGACTGTAATATACAATCTGCAGAGCCTGTGTACACTTGTCTCTACCACTGTATGGTCACTGTATGGTGATAATATTGGTCGTAGTATAATGATTTATATTTAGTAATGTTATGGTGTATTATTCAGACATGGACCACATGTATGAAAACTATCTAGGTCTAAAACTGTCTGTGTTACCCAAAGCAAACTATCAGTGTGCCCCTTTCATTTTCCCAGAGCACTATATGAAATGGGCAATCTGATTGGTTGATATGGGCAACATAGACCGTTTTAGACCTAGACAGTTTTAATACATATGGCCCTATGTCGTAGTGATATGTGGTTAAGGTGTGGCAGTGTTATCCTGTCACTATTTGTTGGTGATATGTGTTTATGGTGTGGTGGTATTATCCTGTCACTATGTGGTGGTAACATTTAGTCATGGTGTGGTGGTATTATTCAGTCACTATGTGGTGGTAATATGTGGTCATGGTGTTGTGGTATTATGCAGTCACTATGTGGTGGTGAAACATGGTCATGAGGTGGCGGTATTTGGTCTTTGTGGGATTACTGGTAATTTTGGCCATGGGACTCTGGTTTTGTGTAGCTGTGTTATATGGTAATTGTCTGACTATGATTTAGTAGTTTTACACCTAGAATTTTGTGTTATAGCTTATTGTATATTCAGCTATTGATGCAATGTTGATGCAATGTGTCGCAGTATGGCACAATATGTTAAGTGGGGGGGCAGGGGGAATTGTGCAATTTAGCCTAGAAACAACCCTGGTTATACCCTGTAGGTAGGTGGTTAGGTATATAAGGGCCTTGTAGGTAGGAATATAGATCCCCCAGTCAGTAGGTTGATATAGAGCCTCCCCAGTAGGCATGTACATAAGTCCCTAGTAGGTAGGTAGGCAGGTATATCAGCCCCCTGTAGGTATATACAGGCACCTTGTAGGTAGATTTATAGGCCCTCTCTAGGTAGATATAGGGCTCCTGTAGGTAGATATATAGTCCACTGTGGGTGGATATATAGGGCCCCTCTAGGTAGAAATATATTCCCTCTGCAGGTAGACATATGCCCCCTATAGGTAGAGATAAATATACCCCTATGGGTAGAGATATGTGGGTAAATAGATGCCCCCTGCAGTTAGATTTATACCCCCTGTAGGTAGAGTTATATGGACCCTGTAGGTAGAGTTATATGGACCCTGTAGGTAGCGTTCTAGGTAGGTAGAGTTCTGTGTCCCCTTTAGGTAGGTATTTGCCCTCTGTAGGTAGTTATATGACCCCTGTAAGTAGGTATATTCCCTCTGTAGGTAGGTATATGCCCCCAGAATTATATGGATATCCCACTCACTGGAGGCCCAGAAAATTGTCTATAACTCAAGGACCAATAAACATATTTCATTGCAATTCAAATGTTACTAAATGAGAATCAGGAACACCCTCAAACAAGTACTGGAAGTGTCCCGTTTTTCTGGTTTAGCATGCCTGAATCCTACACCCCATATCGCTAATTTGGAGGGATAGGTTCATAATATAGAGAGTTGGGTTCAGACATGCTCGACTACAAAAGAAAGACACTTCCAGTACATGTAATACAGTGTTTCTGATTTTCATTGAGTAATGTACTGTATATTTTGATTAGTGTTGCTTGTATGGGGCCTTGTTTGTTTTTACACAGGTTTGACTGAACTTGAGAAACAATTGGCTTCGGGAAAGTCCTGTGCCCAATTTTTTTTTAATCCTATCTCTATCCCTAATCATAACTGTTTAACAAAGATTGTAAGGGTTAACTTCTGGTCCAACATTCCGTCTGACGTTACTTATGGTTACTTCTGCATAGGCCTAATGTTCTTGTAACTGAAATTGACTTCATATGGATACGACGTCCGATATCACTTTTGGTTAATATAACATTGAGCCTATGATGTATTAACCAAAAGTGATATCGGATGGTATGTTGGACCTAAAGTTAGGTAGCAGCTTCACATGGCTGGACCACTAAATTAACTCCTTAGTACCCGTTAACTTGGGGTTTGGGGTATAGTCAATTTTTTGAGGAATTTTTGCCAAAAATCCATTCATTCTAACCCAAACCAAAATGCTTGAACTCAAATCTGAAGAACAACATTGGTTTTGACCAAATGTTCAAAAAATTAGTTTATGTCTTGGAGATATAGTTGATTTAAACAGGACCTCCAGGGAGCGTGACACCCTGTAGATGTAGTAGGACCCAACTACACCAGTGATGGCTACTGCTATAGATTCAAAAAATAAAATTACTGGTGTCAATGATGCCGTATTCATAATACTGTGTATATGGTAACCCTTGTTCATGTTATCAAATGCTGTTGCCGAGATCAATTGTTTTGGAACCTGATTTATCTTTAGGAAAATAAAGGATTTACAATTTTATCTTCAACAGATTGATAAGCAAATGTGTTTTAAGCATTATGAAATAGTAGCTGAAAGGTGGTAAAGAAGAGGCCCCTTAAAGGGAATGTGTCATCAAAAAATGACTTATTATTTAATTCACATTTTTATGTTTAACTCGTTTTTTAGGAATTTTTGGTTACGTTTTCTTTAATTTTCCATATCACTTTCAGTATTTTTTAATAATTCTTAAGTCCTGCAGTTTTCACTTTGGCCACTAAGCCTAATAATCGTCTGACACTTCCTGTTCTGTTTAGAGAGCTTTTCAGCAGTGTGCTCATTATCAGTAAAAGCAGGGTCAAACTGAAAGGAGACACCATTGTGTACAGATAACACAGAATCCACCAGTAAGAAGAGGAGATGGTCACAGCTCCTCCTCTCCCCTCCCTTCACAGTGAAAACTCTCCTATGCAAGTCTATGGGACAGAATCTGTCTTAAGAATCCTATGTGCATGAAGCTGCTTTAAAGTATCGCTCTAACTGCTGTTAAAGCAGTGCAAGCAAGAAATAAAAACGACTGAGAGGAAAAGAATATGGATCAGGGTCTTGATTTAATAAGTAAAAAAAAAAAAATTGACGACAGATTCCCTTTAAAAGAGTATGTGAAAGACATGAATGCATCACAAAAAATTAAGAGCGACAAGGATAAACAGATATGCAACAGGTTTCTGGCATACTTTGATCAAATAAACTGGCAAATAAACAAATAGTAATATGCCAATACGTGCAGCATGGTGAACTAGACACAACATTTTTGAATGTGCCAAAAATGTACCAAAAATGTGCCAAAGTTTGTTGCAAAACTGCCATACAAATCCATACTATGACTGAGACAATGTTTAACACTTATTCATAGACAGGAAAAACTTTTCCGATACTAAAAGAGGTGTTAACACTTACCCCTCTCTCACACATGAGAGAGGATGGACAGATATTTCTTTAACTGAACTCTTGCACACTTGCTTTGCACCTTTGTTCTACGACAGTTACACAGAAATATTGATAAAACCATCATTACTGTACAGTATGGTCATAGTACTGCTGTCTACTGTGTCCTAATAAGCTGTTATTTTCTGGACAAGAAAGAGTTAAACCTGAAAAATCTCTTTAATTATAAGTTTACATGTCTTCCTTGAATTATAACCTACCACAATCAATTAGCCTATACAGGAAAGCTTTAATCATTTTAATAATGTCCTTTTCATCACCATTTCTATCGACTGTGCATTATCAAATTATCATTTTGAATCAGTTCATTTTCTAAATCAAAGTTGTCTCAACAAATTAGATTCAAAACCAGGAAAACTTTGCTATTAATAACACTATACTATTAGAAACACTCAGAGAAACCAAGTCAGTGAAAGATACTAAAATGATTTATGACTCTGCTGTTCATGGTATGATAAAACCAACACCGAGCTACAAATGTATCTAGTCTTCTAATTTATGAGTTGTGTGTATATAAGCAGCAATAAGAATGGAGTCCCGTTTCATGTGCTGTTTGCCACCATCACACTACAAGTCCATTTTCATTGACTTGAGTACATTTTCTACCAAACATAAAGACACATCTACAAATTTGGTATCAATGGAATCATACAGATCTGCAGAATAAGATAAATATATACAGTGAAGGAAATAATTATTTGATCCCTTGCTGATTGTGTAAGTTTGCCCACTTACAAAGATATGAACAGTCTATAATTTTAAGGGTAGGTTCATTTTAACATTGAGAAATAGAATATCCAAAATAAAATCCAGAAAATCACCCTGTATAAATGATATAAATGTACTTGCATTTTGTAGTGAGAAATAAGTATTTTATCCAGTCACACGTTTTTTGGAGTTTGTGATGAGGTGTGCACACATGTCAGGAAGAATTTTGGTCCACTCCTCTTTGCAGATCATCTCTAAATTATTAAGATTTCGAGGCTGTCACTTGGCAACTCGAAGCTTCAACTCCATCCATAAATTTTCTATGGGATTAAGGTCTGGAGATTGGGTATGCCACTCCATGACTTTAATGGGCTTCTTGTTGAACCACTCCTTTGTTGCCTTGGCTGTTTGTTTTGGTTCATTGTCTTGCTGGAAGACCCAGCCACGACCCATTTTTAGTGAAGAGGTTTATGGTACATTTCTCTATCCATTCTCCCATTGATGCGGTGAAATAGTCCTGTGCCTTTAGCAGAGAAACACTCCCAAAACATATTTCCACCTCCATGCTTGATGGTGGGAATGGTGTTCTTTGGGTCATAGGCAGCATTTCTCTTCCACCAAACATGGCGAGTTGAGTTAATGCCAAAGAGCTATATTTTTGCCTCATCTGACCACAGCACCTTCTCCCAATCACTCACAGAATCATCTAGGTGTTCATTGGCAAACTTCAGACATGCCTGCACATGTGCCTTCTTAAGAAGGGGGACCTTGTGGGGATTACAGGATTTTAAACCATTACAGAGTAGTGTGTTACCAGTGGTTTTCTTTGTGACTGTGGTCCCAGCTGCCTTGAGATCATTAACAAGTTCCCCACCCTTAGAGTTTTAGGCTGATCTCTCACCTTTCTCATGATCAAGGATACTCCACGAGGGGAAATATTGCATGGTGCCCCAGATCGATGTCGATTGACAGTCATTTTGTATTTCTTTCATTTACTTACTATTGCACCAATAGTTGTCTCCTTCTCACCCAGCATCTTACTTAAGGTTTTGTAGCCTATTCCAGCTTTGTGCAGTTCTATGATCTTGTCCCTTGTTTTTGAATTTTTTTTACTATGATCTTGTCCATGACATGACTTAGAAAGCTCTTTGGTCTTGCCCATGTTGTAGAAGTTAGAGTTTGACTGATTAATTGAGTCTTTGAGCAGGAGTCTTTTATACAATTTAAGACAGTTGTCTTTAACCCCTTACCGCCGGAGCCAGTTTTGGCCTCTCTGACAGAGCCCCATTTTTGAAATCTGTCATGTGTCACTTTATGTGAGAATAACTTTTTGACACTTTAACCTATCCATGTGATTCAGAGATTGTTTTCTCGTGACACATTGTGCTTTGAGATAGTAAGAAATTTTGGTCCAAAAAATGCTTGTTTATTTGTGAAAAATATCAAAGATTCAAAAATTTCTGCATGTAAGACAGATAGTTATTCCACTCAAAATTGTTTATAAATAGCATCTACCATATGTCTGGTGTAGTTTGGCATAATTTTTTTTAAATGTCTTTTTTTACGACATTAGGAGGCTTAGAAATTTAGTAGTAATTTTCAAATTTTCAAGAAAATTTGCAATATACATTTTTTAGGGACCAGTCCAGTTCTAACGTGACTTTGATTGACCTGTATGTTAGATACCCCCATAAATGACCTCATCTAAGAAACTACACCCCTTAAAGTATTCAAAACCGCATTTAGGAAGTTTATTAACACATTAGGTGTTTCACAGGAATTACAGCAAAGTGAAAGTGAAATTTTAAAATTTCACTTTGTTTGCAGATTTACAATTTTTATCCATTATTCACAAGAATACGATAAATGTGATCAGGGATATGCAACTTAATATTGATTCCCCAGATTCTGCCGTTTTCAGAGATATCCCATATGTGGCCCTAGTGCATTATTTGGCTCAACCACAAGCCCCAGAATAGGAGGAGCACCTACTGGACTCTGGGGTCTCATTTTCATTACCATTTTACGAAGGCGCTATTACAGGTTTGCGGACACCCTAAGGTGCTAAAAATTGATAAACTCCACTAAAAATACCCCAAATTGGAAACTAAACCCCTTAAGGAATATATCCAGGGGTGTAGTGAGCATATCGACCCCCCAGGTGTGTCACATAAATTTTTAGCGTTAGGCTGTGAAAATTAAAAAAAACCTTTTTTTTCCAATAATCTGCAATTTTAGCTGAAAATGTTTAATTTTTACAAGGAATCCTGGTAAAAAAAGCACCCAAAACCTTGTTACGCAATTTCTTCCAAGTTCGGCAATACCCTACATGTGGGTCCAATCTGCTGTTTGGGCGCATGGCAGGGGGTATAAGGGAGGGAGCGCTATTTGGCTTTTGGAATGCAGATTTTGGTGGGGCCATGTCGCATTTACAAAGCTCCCAAAGTACCAGAACAGGTGAAACCTTCCAGAAGTCAACCCATTTTGGATTCAGCATGCCTCATAGAACTCATCTAGGGGTGTATTGTACATTTTGGGTGCACAGGTGTTACAAAGTTGTTGTTTTTTGCATTGGGCTATGGAAATGAGGGGAAAACGCAATTCCGCCATTGTTTTTTGGGCTTCAATTTTACAACGTTTGCCGTGCAGTATAAATGACAGGATATCTTTACTATGGGGGTTGGTACAATTGCAATGGTATAGATTTTATATAGTTTTTTTATGTTTTATTACTTTTACACAATAGAAATAGGTCTATAAAAAAATTGCGTTTTTATGTTGTTCTGTTCTGATAGCCATAACATTTTCTGTTTTCTGTATACGGAGCTGATTCTGGGCTTGTTTTTTGTGGGATGAGTTGACGTTTTTATTAGTACCATTATGGGGGGCATATGCCGCTTTGATCACTTTTTATTAAGGTTTTTGTGAGGCATTTTGAACAAAATACAGCATTCCTGGTAGTGTTTTTTATTTTTATTTTTTAACAGCGGTCACCGTGCAGTATAACTGACATACTAGTATTACTACGATTACAGCGATACCCAATTTGTATATTTTTTCATGTTTTACTGCTTTTACACAATAAAAACACTTTTATTCAAAAAGGAAAACACGTTTTTGCATCGCCATAGTCTGAGAGCTATAACTTTTTTATTTTTATTTTTCGTATACAGAGACGTGTAAGGACTTTTTTTTGGAGGGATGAACTGACGTTTTAATTGATATAACTTTGGCTTTTATATGAGTTTTTGATCGCTTTTTATTCCATTTTATGTGCTGCAGGATGTACAAAAATCGCAATTCTGTGACTGTTTTTTGTGTTTGTTTTTTACGGCGTTCACCGTATGGGTTAATTAACATGACAGATTTACAGTATATGGTGGGTTGTTACACACGCGGCGATACCAAATATGGGTACTTTATTTATTTTTTATCTTTTTTGGGGCGATTGGCGTTTGTAAAGGGGAAAAGGGCGGTGTACGTGTTTTTAATCTTATTTTTTGTGTTTGTGTTTTACTTTTTTACTTTTTTTTTACTTTTTCACATTTTTTTACTTTTCTCCAGTAGGGACTTGTAATAGCAAATCCCCACTGGGGAAAAGCAATCATTAGATTGCTGTTTGAATAGGAGACCTGTGCACAGCGTTACTGCTGTGCAGAGGTCGCCATGGTAACTAGTGACACCATGCCCACAATGCATTGTGGGCATGGTGACGTCACCAGACTACCCGGATGCTTTCAGAAAGCATCCGGGGAGTCCGGTAAGAGACCAGCTAGCGGCATCTCCGCCGCTTGCTGCGCCAATTGTAGACAGGGGGAGCTCACCATGACAGGCTGCGGTAATGAAGCGTTAATCACCCACAGCCGGAGCTCACTCCGGCCGGGGGTGATGTGGCATGAAGTCAGCGGTAATTTACCGCTGGTTCCATGTCGCGATCGTGTGCGGCTCGCCCGCAAGCCCGCGCGATCGCCAGGACGTATGCATACGTCCATTTGCGGAAAGTCACTTGGAAGGGGTTAATGCAGGTAATGAGTTAATTAGGAGCATCTAACTGGTCTGTAGGAGCCAGAACTCTTAATGGTTGGTAGGGGATCAAATACTTATTTCTCTCAGCAAAATGCAAATCAATTTCTATAATTTATACAACGTGATTTTCTGGATTTTATTTTGGATATTCTAGCTCTCAATGTTAAAATTAACCTACACTTAAAATTATAGACTGTTCATGTCTTTGTCAGTGGGCAAACTTACAGAATCAGCAAGGGATCAAATAATTATTTCCTTCACTGTAATTTATACTGCACAGTAGTCTCCAGAAAAACAACCACCACACAAATAACGTTCCACCTCACAAATACATTTTTTGTTTCCAAATACATTATGTGGTGCAGTAAATGGTGCACCTTCTTAAAATAAGTAGACATGGACACTATTTATATCGATACTTGACAAAAATACTTGAGGCAACCAATTATGTTTAAAAATTTTAAACTTTACTTCATACAAAATATAAAACATATAATAGCCTATTAGGCTTACCGCACATTTTTCATCCTATGAAGGGTAGCAGAACAACGCTCATTCCATTTGTGGAAGAATTCAAAGTCCCATGTAGGTACGTTTGTAGAGGAGTGGAGCCGCTGCACATGAGGAGAAACAGAGCTGCCTGCACTCCCATGCAGCCTTGCAGCGTTTCGAAAGCAACCTCTCTTTATCAAGCATTTCATGTAAGTGTCTAAGACCTTCTTGTATACAAAGTGATGCAGCTTTTAATTAAACACTAATTAGTAACATATGATCAATGTGAAAGCACCCATAGGGTATGTTGACATGGCGTGTTGGATCCGATTTTGGATCCGTGTTTCAGACCCTAAACGGAACAAAAACACGCATCGAACAATGTGCAGTGTGATTTACATTGCTTTAATATAAAACACGCATCAGCATTCAGACGAGTGATCGCAAATGCGTGTTTTACATACATTTTTGTGATGTGTCTTTCAGATTCATTCAAAGACTTGTCATGTCAATTCTTGATCCGTTTGATGCAATAGGCACCCTATTTAAAGCTATATGGTGTGTTCCTGCTGCAGCCAAAGCACATCCAAACACGCACCTGTGTGTTGGATGCGCTCTACACAGCGCTTTTGAATGCGTTTTTTTGGATCCAAAAAGGATCCAACACGGCATGTAAACATACCCTTATGGTGCTTTCACATGGAGCGTTTCTGGTGTATTTTTGACATGTTTTTGGATGCGTTTTTTGTGCAGAAAGGCACAGCAGTTAATGCTGTACATTTCTGTACAAAACACACATAAAAAAAGCACCAAAAAACTCTCCGTGTGAAAGCACCCTTACATATACCATATTTAAAGCCCTAGTGTGCTTTTACACAGCGCAGTTTTAGTGCAGTTTTAACTGTGCTCCAATTATCTGCCTTTATTACCAGCAAGCTTCTGTTATTTATCTAAACTGTTTGGAAAGTAAGTAATGAATTAATGCATTTGTATCCACACAACATCAAACACAGTCATTGATTACTTACTTGAAACACCTTTCTGTACAATTTAAACAACTGAAAGGCCTCGTTCACACGGCTTATTCTGGGACGGATTGGAACCGTACTGCGCGCCGTATTTGCGCTGCAGAGTACGGCTCCAATCCATCCCAGTAACTACGGTAATCCACAGTTCTCATACAGAACTGTGGATTCCGTCGCTCCTCCCCGCTCGGCGAATCCGCCTCGGGGGGAGAAAGTTACATGCACATTATTTACGGCGTGTACGCACCATGAATAATGAATGTCTATGGGGCCGGCGGGCAAAGCCCCCTCCGCGCCCCTGTCCCGCCCCTTATTCAAGCCGTAACTGCGGGCGAAATCCGTCCCGCAATTACGGCTTGAATAAGCCATGTGAACACTGCCAAAGAAGCTTGCTGGTAATAAAGGCAGTTTAATTGGAGCAGAGATAAAACTACACCAAAACTGGCTATATGAAAGCACCCTTAAACTAATCCTATTAAAATATTTATAGAAAAGCAGTGGGGTTAAACTCCTCATTTAACCTTTAGGAACCATTGAATCCATTGTAAAAATCCAAGTTGCCTCTCGTTGAAGTAGCCTTTTAGTAAACATAGAGGTATCAGCAGTATGAATCTCCTTGTTTATACACCATCTTAATTCCGTAACTTGATGACCCACCTCAAAGAAGTAAATGGTACCAGTAAAAAGAACATACGGCTATAAAAAGTCACGGCTCATGGACGACAAAGAGGGAGCAAAACACAAACACAATGGGAAAAAAAAGAAGGAGTTAATGCAGAATACATGTACATCAGAGGAGGTGACAGGTCCTATTTAGCATCTCAGACTGGGAAATATTTGAGATAATGTAGTGATCATTAGATCAGGAATTTTTCTGATTTTCCTATGAATATTCCCATTAAAGAACAGTATACTTCATCTCTCTAGCTGGTAACAGCTAACAACAGATAATAATAGATTGCACTCAACTGCTCAGCAAATTAAGATATAACAGTCTTAAGATTTAGAGTCCCTTCAATAGAAATGGGATAAGCACCAGAGTGTCAATTGATTCAGCTACCCAAGAGCATCGTAAAACGGAAGGTATTCTTTATCTCCTAGCAGTAAAATGCTAAAACTCCAGGACGAGATAAAATTACAAGACACCCCTCAAGTTTAAGCTAAAATTATAGATATAGTGAAGGAAATAATTATTTGATCCCTTGCTGATTGTGTAAGTTTGCCTAATGACAAAGAGAGATAGAATATCCAAAATAAAATCCAGAAAATCACATTGTATAAATTATATATATTGATTTGCATTATGCTGAGAGAAATAAGTATTTGATCCCCTACCCACCATTAAGAGTTCTGGCTCCTTCAGACCAGGTAGATGCTCCTAATCAACTCGTTACCTGCAGTAAAGACAGCTGTCTTAAATAGTCACCTTTATAAAAGACTGCTGTCCACAGACTCAATTAATCAGTCAGACTCTAACCTCTACAATGTGGGCAAGACCAAAGAGCTTTCTAAGGATGTCAGGGACAAGATCATAGACCTGCACAAAGCTGAAATAGACTACAAAGCCATAAGTAAGATGCTGGGTGAGAAGGAGACAACAACGTAAAATCCTGAGTGACAACCTCCACCAGGACATTAAAAATGGGTCGTGGCTGGGTTTTCCAGCAAGACAATGACCCAAAACATACAGCCAAGACAACAAAGGAGTGACTAATAAAAAAGCACATTAAGGTCATGGAGTGGCCTATTCAATCTCCAGACCTTAATCCAATAGAAAATGTATGGAGTGATTTGAAGCTCTGAGTTGCCAAGCGACAGCCTCAAGATCTTAATGATTCAGTGATGATCTGCAAAGAGAAGTGGACCAAAAGTCCTCATCATCAACTACAAAAAACGTGTGACTGCTGTGCTTGTCAACAAAGGTTTTGCCACCAAGCATTAAGTCTTGTTTGCCAGAGGGATCAAATACTTATTTCTCGCTACAAAATGGAAATAAATTTATATAATTTATACAATGTGATTTTCTGGGTTTTATTTTTGATATTCTATCTCTCAATGTTAAAATTAACCTACCCTTAAAATTATAGACTGTTCATAACTTTGTCCGTGGGCAAACTTACACAATCAGCAAGGGATCAAATAATTATTTCCTTCACTGTAAAAGTCTAAAGATTACTTTCACCCCTACAAAGTGTGAACTTTTTTTCCACTGACAATCAGCTCAAGCTTTTGGCTAATTGGTATTCTTTCATGGAAGCCAGTTCTCACTCTGCTTCAGTTGTCCACTAAACAGAGATAATATAACTCTTCCACCTTTTTCCTTGGCCTACAAAGGTGTAACAAAGCCATGTCCTGGTTTGAAAAATTCATCAGAATGTGGCAGACCAAGGCTTAAATGTTGAATCTTTAATGCATTGGAGACAAATGAAATTGCTAAATCAATAATGTCTGATAATTAGTGTAGAATTGTTCTCAGTCCGGGTCAGTTTGAAGGATAGATTCAATTATTTCAATGAAAGGTCAGCAAAGCGTACATATACTCTGTAAAGTCAATTAGATTAAAACATGTAAGAAACTGTGCCGCTTCATCATTTATCATCCTTAATTTTTACAGAGTTTATCAATCTGTTTTTGTAGACATTGTATCTACTTCTCTGTTCCTGCTGAACTTCAAGTCTGCCCTTATATTATTCCCATGAAGGTTATATCTACTTGGGATTGATTATCCAATGACATCTGCTGGAAGTTTCTTCTAAGCATCTCCTTTTCTTCTAGTGAAACAATATTTTCTGACATTACTGATCTTCCACATTACTAATATTAGATTGTACCCTCTTGGTTTTGTATAAAATATTTTATTAACAACACTTCTCTCCTCAACGTTATTTAACTAGTTAACATATTTAATAGTTTCAATCATGTCGCCCCTTTCTCTAATAGATAATCATTTACTGCCAAAAATGTTGTTGTTCTGACTTTGCTTCATTTCAAAGATTGAACAGTGTTTCTCTCCTGCTTGTTTGCAGGTGTTTTTATAGGTTCTAGCAGCAGTGGCTTGACCACTCCATACTGTGTCTTATCAGCAATATGGTAGCTTGTTTTCAAGTCCTTGGTTTTATTTTTGCTTAGCAGCCTTGTGCCATCCTGTCAGAGCTGCAGAGCACATGGCTGCTGAGTGACACTGTTATCTTTATATGTAAATACACAGATAATAGTGTGAATGTAAAAGACTTCCACTGTTCATCTTGACAGCATGTAAGTTTTACTCTCACTAAATATGCTGAATCTTATATTGTCGACTGGCAACAAACAGACTGAAACCAATTTGCATTTAAAATCTTGCTGCTTTTTACTAGCGTACGAACATCAATGAAGGCTACATGCCCTTATATTCCAAATCATCGCTTTACATACAATATGCAGTCAGTACTTAGCTGTAGTAGTTTCGTGGTACAATCACAGAATTTTCAACATTTCACTTGTCAGTGGTATGCAATCTCTTCCGAGCTGACTGATGTGGAGCCTGAAGAAGGAAAGTGATTTCCGAAACGTTGCAGCTGTGTGCAACATGGAGTGTTTGGCTCCACATCAGTCAGCTCGGAAGAGATTGCATACCACTGACAAGTGAAATGTTGAAAATTCTGTGATTGTACCACGAAACTACTACAGCTAAGTACTGACTGCATATTGTATGTAAAGCGATGATTTGGAATATAAGGGCATGTAGCCTTCATTGATGTTCCGTACGCTAGTAAAAAGCAGCAAGATTTTAAATGCAAATTGGTTTCAGTCTGTTTGTTGCCAGTCAATTGTATTACAAGGAGAAGAGAAAACTCCGGTGCATGACTGAATAAAGGGTCAGTACTAATATAAAAAGAGATATAAAATATAGACAGCACCTTAAATGTATTGAAGAATCTTATATTGTCTGCATTTAAATTCCTGTATGTCCACCTCAACAGATTTGCCTTTTATGAAAAATCCAGCTCGGCTTCCTCACATTCATAGCCAAACATCCTGTCTGGATAGTGTCATTGTCTTTTTACAATTCCTTCATTGACATTATTCCTCTTAAAGGCACAGCTTGGAATAATATCTAGCAGAGTTGACACATCAGTCAGTGCTGTAGAAGCACCCACATTCTGAAGGGGAAGTGTTAGCCTGAAGCAGAAGTGGACGACCAGTTACTTTGAAAACAACTTGATAGAAGAACAACTTCAGGTTCTTTAGGTTTTTTCTGACAAGTTTTGGGCTTAAGACCTTCCACCATTGTTGCAGTATGTTTTTGGACCTGTTCTATTTTCTCAATCTCTTTGTGTAGTTGCGGTATGCAGAAGTGAATCAAGTATTCCAGGTATAATCTCACTAGAACTATAAACAGAGGGGTCATAATCTTCCTCTTTCTGCCAATTATACCTCCAACTATCTAGCCATGCCTGGCCACACTGTCGACACATTTTGAAGTCACCAGGAATTAAGACCCCCAAATCCTGCTCTTCTAATGTCCTGGGTAACACAGACCTGCAAATATAATACTTAGAAAGAGGACTCCTTTCAAAGTTCATTATCTGAGTATTGGGTCCTGCTGTCTGGGCAAAATAATAGCATTAAATACACGTCTCTAATTTTGCCTTTCCTCTTGGCTTGACTTGATTGAGGTGTATGGCATGAGATGACTAGCTTTGAAAAAACATGATTTTACAATACTGTGTTGCTTTATGTATCTATGTGTGACTAACCAGTGGCTATGATGTAAATTGCAACCTGTTCAAGGTTTTGCTAGCATGTCACAAAAATGTATTACTTTTGTGTGCATTATATAGTAAAAAATTTAAGTCATTTTGAAATTTGTAGAAAAACAAAAGCAATCACATGTGTACAAGGCACAAAGATATATGTGTGTGTGCATGTGTGTGGGTGTGAATGTGTGTGTGTATGTGTACACATATTTGTAAAAGGCAACACAATTTACTGGTCTTTAATTTTTTTTCATTTTAAAGGAACAGCCAACACTTCATCTGTCCCATAGTTTTGGCTGTTACTTAGAGGTTATTAGGGAAGGAATATTTAAATTACAAAAGAGGAAGTAAGAAATTGAAAAAGTAACACACAGATGTACAGATGTAGCAAAACTTAACTTGACAGATAATTGACCGTAATATTACAGCACATAATATTATATTGCCTTTTTCAGTCCTTTGTAATGGCTTTTGTTTAGAGATAAGAGCAGGTAACACTGTGTTTTAGGGTCAAATTGAGCTTTGCTACATCGATAGCAAAGTTTCATCTTGTTTTCTGTTCTGAAATCACAACAGAAGTCTGAAAATAAATGAAAAACTTTAGATCACTATTTGTGCTGTGATACCTTGGTGCGTTATCTGTCAAGTTTATCTTAGCTACATCTGTAGATAAAACATAATTTTTTTAATATACATAAAAATAATCTTTTTAATTGACTAACATTGTAGTGACCAGCAGACAGATTCATATGGATGCTCATCAAAAAGGATGTAGCCTGACTGTCTCTAATTAACCCTACCACCAAATGAATCTGAGGTGGATACAAAAAAAAGAGTGTTATTTTTTGTCAAAACTCATCAATAATTTTTTGAGATTTTGATTATTGTAGAGCCTGCTACTGTTTGATTGAGCACAATCCTTTTTTATCAGCAGTTACTGTATCTGGTTCTTCTGGAAAGGCTAAGATTTATACGAAGGGCCATATCCCTATTGACTCTTATATTTACG
This sequence comes from Phyllomedusa bahiana, assembly GCA_025379985.1. NCBI lineage: Eukaryota > Metazoa > Chordata > Amphibia > Anura > Hylidae > Phyllomedusa > Phyllomedusa bahiana. The sequence goes on from JAODAL010022622.1 coordinate 44,102, forward strand.
GCATCAGTATCACAGCAGACAATTGGACAATGTATTTTAATTTATGTTAATACAAGTTTGATTTTAGCTAACAGATTACATCACGTTTTGTATTTCTTTCTTCTTCCCCTCTTTAATTTTCATATGCAACATTAAGGTGATACTCACCAGATGTGATCGTTCTTCAACACCTGGGAGGTGAATTATTTTTGTATTAAATAGCAGATGGAAGCGAGTTGCAATCTTAAAACTTTTTTTTCTATCATTCTTATGTGCTGTGTGAAACTCTTTAAATTCTGAAACCATCTATGTATTATCTAGACGGCTTCTACTAAATCCTGAAGAGAGGGAATATTTCTGTATTCAACTATTTTGTTTTAAAATATTTGTAATAAATAAAGATTACTTTGTTCCACATTAAGATGAAAGGAAATATTGCCAGGAGCAGACTGGCACACAGGGGACCAGGGAAAACCCCAGGTAGGCCCCTGGGCATGGCAGACCTGGGGCTGCTTTTCAGGGAGAAAGGCAGAGAGAGGCAGAGTGCAAGATTCATGTGCTGTTTGGGGCCTGTGATTCAGCCCAAGAGCCAACTTCACTGGTAGGCCCCAAGAATCAGCTTCACTGGTGGCCCCAGGTACTCCAGTGAGACACTGAATGTTTAAAATATTTATTATAATCAATATAATTAAAGGGATTTTGTCACAATTTTTTGCAGTAATGTATGTGTTTTCTATCATCTTTTTATTCTCAGTTACATTTATTTTCATTGTGAGCCTGTAGAGACAGTTAAAACAGAAACTTGTGTGTACACAGCACTGCCCTCTTCAGAGACAGCCCTGCGCTGTGTGAGAGCAGGACACACAGGAAGCTGCCATAAAGTAAACACTGTAGATAAGAGACTTGAGACCATTCCCCTCTGAATCTCTTCAGTTTAGAGCCCTCTCACCCACCCCCTGCTGTGACCTCAGCTCTGCTCTAGTGTCTGCTCTAGGTACAGGGAGCCATGATGGTGGAGCCCAGAGGAGCAGCTACTGAACATCTTCTCAGCCACTCTGTGCTCCAGCAAGACTGCCAGAGAAGCAGCAGAGTCAGGTCGTTCTACCTTATCAATTCTACGAGCAGTGTCCGACGTGTCCTCGTTCCTAATAAAGTGATCATGCTTTCGTCGCTAATGATTTTTGCGCAATTCGAGATTTTTCCGGTAATAAAATTCTCTCGCTTTTGATGCTAAAAATACTTTTTCTTACGGATTTTGCCACATGAATTCAATTTTTTTAATGGATTTTTGTGCTAAAATTCCTTTTCTTTACAGATTTTCACACTAATAAAGTTATCTTGTTTCTGATGCTGAAAATTCGGGGGTTTCTTTTAAGGATTTTGCCGCTAAAAAATTTGTTTCTTTACGGATTTTGCTACTAAAATCCGTTTCTTTACAGATTTTGCCGTTAAAATTCGGTTCTTTACGGATTTTGCCACTAAATTAGTCTATGGATTTTGCCGCCAAAATCCATTTCTTTATGGATTATGCCGCATAAATCCATTTATTTATGGAATATGCCGCTATAGTCCGTTTCTTTTTGGATTTTGCCGTCAAAATAAATTTTTTATAGATTTTACCGCCAAAATCAATTTCTTTACGGATTATGCCGCTATAGTCCGTTTCTTTATGGATCTTGCCACCAAAATCCATTTTTTATGGATTTTGCTGCTATAGTCCGTTTATTTACAGATTTTGCCGGCAAAATCATTTTTTTACGGATTTTGCCACTACAGTCCATTTCTTTATGTATCTTGCTGCTATTTTCTGTTTCTTTAGGCGCATTCAAATATGCTAGCAATGATATGCTATGTGCCTTTTTTTTGGTATACGCCTAAATTAGGAGCATTAAATATGCTATACAAGGAATACCACACGCCAGATTTTTGACAAGTTTATTATTCAGGCGCATTATACGCTCAACATTCAAGCGACTCTTTTCTGACATGTCAAAAGCATGTCTGATGTAACTCACTAAAAAATATAAAAAAGTTATGTCTCTTGGAATGGTGAGGGCGGGAGAATGGGTGTGAACTAACTTTACAAAAAAAAAAGCTTGGGCCTTAGAAGGTTAATGAAATTGACTGTATGCTTGGAGTTGTTGTCCTGTTGCAGAACAAACTTGTAACCAGACATCTCCATGATAGTAAGCATCTGATTGGCAGCATTCTTTTAGAATTTTTTCCATAACCACCTAAAAGTTTTGCACAGTAATGTACATGTCTTTTTATGGTCATCAATGGCAGACATACTGTATATAACTATATAAGCATACAGCAACATATTACTGGCGGTACATTGTTCAAAACTGTTCATCCAGTTTAACTCAAGAGGTATTAGCCTTTCTGCTACTTACCACAATATTCTACTCTGCACTGTTGAGTGGCAAACACCCTGAAACAACTATCAGCAGATGAGTAACTAGTTGGCATTCACACTGCAAAGTCAGTGAGTTGGATGTAACAGAAGAAATGCTACATCCAATAGATGGTGCTGCAGAGTCCTAGCTCATTTCCCATAAGCCTTTTGAAGCATATTTCATATTTCGGGTGGATCATTTCTTCAGTGTATATGTCTCTACATCTCCTACCATGGTGCCTCTCACTAAGGAAGAATGTTATCCCTTTTGATCTATGCCTAGCCAGTCAGTATTCTACTTTGCTCTGATGAGAGATGAACACCTTGTAAAAGCTGTCTACAGATGAATATCTGGTTAGCATTAATCCCATTCACATTGTTAGCTACAGAGTCCTAGCATATTTTCCATGAGACTTTTCAAATATATTTCAGTGGAGCAACTAATGGTGTATAAGTCATTTCACACCTAAGTGATACTGAAATGGAAAGTAGCCTCAAAGGGGCTATCCTGTCCTTGTGGGGGTTCAAATTATCTTAAAAATAACAAATGGTGTACCGAGAAAGAAACATCACACATGCCTTGCTGCTATGAAAAGTGCTTTCTGATTTTATTCACAAAATGGGGGCTTTTTATACCTATTTGGCAATTTTGTAGATAAGGAATATCACATGTAGCTGGCTGTGAGGGTTCTATGGGCAATTCCTTAATCTATGGAACACTCCTCACAGCTTCAGGAATGTCTGGTCACAGGGTGTAAACTTCTGACTAGGTGCCATCTGGATTACACGACGTTCGATTACAAATATACTGGCGGCCATTTTGTTTAACACATTAATGACAACAAGTATATACATACAGCTTTTCATGCTGTAATACATTGTTTATGCCTTTTATATACATATTTATACTATATATTTATATGTAATGTGAGGTTTTTACTAACTATGACATTAAAAATAGAGACCAAAGGATTCACAATATTTTTATATTCTTGGTTCCCCATCCACAACAGTCCCACATGAGACTTCTTGTTCTCATTTTTTCTCTCCCTATCTCTTTCCCTATTCCTCTTTTCCCTATTCTTGTCTTTGCGGAAGTACTCGCCCAGACAAGGGGTGGCCCCGTTGTCCATGATTCGCCCTAGCTCAACCTACACTTCTAAGGTCTAATTCTTTGATGAGATCCCCTGCGGTGCAGAGGGGAGTAGATGACTTACCGGGAGCACTTCTGACGTCATGGTCTCTATCGGATAGTGTCTTAATGTCCACTTCATCATTGCTGTCAGGATTTGACAGCTGAAGGGTGTTGGTAGTGTCGCTCGTCATCATAGAGGCCAAGCCGTGCAACAACTGTTCATCATAATGGGAGTAGTCTGGTCCACAGCTATCACCAAAAATAGTTTCCTCAAGCAAGGGAGAACGCAACAGACAAAATAGAGCAAGAATTAGCAGCACAATCAATATGGCAATACCTATCTGGGCATGCATTCCTGCAAACCCTTAAACATGAAGTGTATTTTATAAACAAAAAAAATAAAAAAAAAAAAAAAAACAAAAAAAAAAAAATAAAAAACAAAAAAAAAAAAAAAAAAAAAACAAAAAAATAAAAAAAAAAAAAAAAAAATAAAAACAAATCACTGTCACAGGGGTTGATCTATGCCTGGAGTAACGCTTAATTCTTCTGAGAGATCATCTAGCTTTCTAATGGCCACTGTCGAACTTCCCATTCGGTCCTGTATATACTGGGATATAAGTCAGCAGGTTTCTCCTTGTTTTGGTGGCAGTGGATTATCAGTTGCAGAGATTCAATACCCGGGACCACTTGGTCCCTTGCCTTAAACTCATCAGGGACCCCCTTGGGGCCTCCTTTAGCATCAATATACTAATGGGGATGAAGCTGCCCTTTGGTGGAGGCTTCTCTTTCATACTGGACTGATTGCTGTCACCTATCTTCTGAACCCTCATTACTATATGGACTCCCAGGACCATATACTGACTCCATCAGTCTCCTGAGGGTCATCAATAGCTAGCGTTAGGGACATACTTTTACCTGGTTTTCCCTATCTCGACAGGGTTCCTGTCATTATCAAACCTCAATCTAGTGAGTAGGGGTTTCTCCTGTTTGTCTTTCCTCTTTAAGGCAGTCTGTGGTCTATGCCCCATAGTCTTTCCCTGTGTTACAACCCACGAGCACCCCAGTAATAGCATGTGGTTCCCCAGTACTCCTCCGACACTCACCAATATATGCATGGGTTCTGACCTAGAGTTTTATAGCACAATAACTACTTAACTCTGTAAGTAAACGCCAGCATATGCCTCCTTCTCTGGGGGGCTGGTGCGATATCTGCAGTTGTGAAGCGTGATCGTGTTGGGCTTTCCTGTCCACATTGTCAGATAGGGTCGTGGTCAGCAGGACTGGTATACGGCCCCTCAAACCTTGGCTCTAGTGAGGTTTTTACACACAAACTTCTTTTCGCTTAGGACCCAGTCTCCGGCTGTAGATTATGAGCACAAAGTCTGAGTCTGGATTTGGATTAGGAAATATCTAGAATGCATTAGTGGACAACCTCATACCACTGCAGGTAACATAAGAGGTCAATTTGCATCGTTTTGTTGTACAACTGCTGGGGAAAAAATATGCACCTAGCATTGGGGCACTGCACTAACAGGATCTCTAGGGAAGAGAGCTAACTTTACCCGGGGAGGGTGCCATGACTCTAACCATGCTATGGGCAGGACTGTCTGGTCAGGGCCATGACGGTTTCCTTGCCCTTTAAGCGTCCGTGCTTCAGTGTCCTGTTCATGTGCCAATTGCTCTTCAGCTGGGGTATAGCTGCCCGTGCAGAGTCAGGGTAGCCTCCCTACTCCAATATAGCCTGTCTCTTCTTCGTTCTTCTTGGCTCCCTTCTTTTTTCCAGCTTTCCTTTTGTTCCAGTGGAGGCTTGTTCTGCATCTTGGCCAGAAGTCTCTTTGCAGGTTTGGTGTAAGTTTCTTCCTGCACCACTGACGCTGGCTTGATTCCACTTTACTCACATCTGCAGCCGCTGTGGGCTGCTTGGTTCAGCCAAATGGTTTCGTCTTCTGTATTCAGCTTCCCATGTATACCCTTGATTAGCGATGGGTGCGCGATTTTTCCCGAAAGCTAGGTTTCGTTCACTTGCCGATTTCTCGGCAAAAAATAAACTTCGTTCAGAATTACTTCGAGCATGAATCACGTTAAAAAACAGCTAATTTACAGGCTGCACAGAGCCTGCAGGGTGCTGTAGAACGTTGTGTGCGGAATTGTGCCATGCTTAAATATGCAGAGGGAGATTTGGTTTGGTCTTCAACATTGTTGTGTTTTAGTATTGACACGCACATGACTGCCGCCGTCTTAGAATCGTCCTTCACTATAAAATTCCGCTGGGCACTTAAGAGGGCAAAAACTGACAAAAAACTCAAGAGGGGAATGTAGCCTGATAAAGTCATGCCAGCGAAAGCTGGAAAAAAAACAGCTGAGAGTCTCAGTTGGCTACATTGGTGACAGGACTGTGGGAGGTGATGGCGGGCAGCAAACAGCATGAGGTCAGCAGTGGCACAATGACTTTATGGATGGTGCAAAAACTGGAGGAAGCACACTTGAATTGAAAATCTGACTGAATAGAGCGGAGGTCACGCGGAGCCGCATGAGGTCAGGCAGTGGCACAAATGACATTCTGGAGGTGGCAAAAACAGGAGGAATGCCACAGAATTGGCACAATGACTGAGAGCGGAGGTCACGTGAGGGCAGCAGATGAGGTCAGGCAGTGACACAAGACACGAGTGTGAGGACACGCAGCAGCCACGCAGCAGCATGAGGTCAGAAGTGGCACTAATGACACCAGTGTGGAGGGGGACCAACCGGCAGCAGCCACGAGCAGAAGCATGAGGTCATGGCAGTGGCACAATGACATTCTGGAGGTGGCAAAACAGGTGGAAGCCCACAGAATGGCACAATGGAAGAGAGCGGAGGGTAACGGCGAGCCGCAGCATGAGGTCTGGCAGTGGCACAATGACACAGTGTGGTGACACGGCAGCAGGCTACACAGCGCAGCATGAGGTCAGAAAGTGGCACTATGACACGTGTGGAGGACACCGGGCAGACAGACCACAGCAGCAGCATGAGGTCAGAAAAGTGGCACAATGACACAGGTGTGGAGGGACACGGCAGCAAGCCAAAGCAGCTGATGAGTCATACTAGTGGCACAATGACATTTTCTGGAGGTGTGCAAAAACAGTATTGGCAACAGAGTGGCACAATCACACAGTGTAGGAGGTCACAACACAGCAGTATGAGGTCAGGCGAGTGGCTCAATGCATTCTGGAGGTGGCAAAAACAGGAGGAAGCCACAGAGTGGCACATTGACTGAGTGCGGAGGTCATGGCGTAGCGGAAGCAGCATGAGTAAGGCTGAGTGGCACAATGAAACAGTGTGGAGGTCATGGCAGCAGCACAGCTGCAGCATGAGGACAGACAAGTGGCACAATGACAAATTCTGGTTGGTGGCAAAAAAGGAGTAGGCCACAGAGTGGACCACAATGACAGAGATTTGAGGTGACGGCGTCAGGAGCATACGCATGAGGGGTCAGAGAGGAGTGGCACAATTGACACAGTGTGGATGTGTCACGGCCAACAGCAAACAACAGCAGCAGGCATGAGGGTCAAAGAGTGGGACAATGCAGGAGTGTTGTGGTGGGTGGCCAATACCAGTACCTGGGTAAGTTGGTGGTAGGCAGATGGAGAAACTGGCAGCAGATGATGTGGCATTACAGGCGCGGTTGGCGGCATTCAGAATAGTGGTGAGGCAGGTAGTTTTGAACCAGAGCGCCTAAGGCATTGGTGTGTGGAAATCCTGCCGTTCCACGCCTGATTCATCTTGACAAAGGTCAGGTCGTTTCACACTTTTACCGTGGACAAGCGGTTCTCCTTGGGTAATGATGGACCACGCCGCATGAACACCCGCTCGTTGCCACCTCTACTGGCCGGGGGCACAGGACAGCTATCCACTGCATCTCGGCAGTTGCGGGCACTCAGCAGTTTGGCTGGCCCAGTAGTCCAGCGGATCTTCTAAACTGAGGTGGCAGCAGTGCTGACCAAGTAGGCCACATCCTCGTTGGGTTCAGGGGTCTGACTACAAGGTACTGTGCTGGCGACTGCCCTCCTCACTAGGCGGGTTGAAGGAAGCTGCTCATCAGTGCACTCCAGAACTTAGGTTAATCTGATGGAGCTGTGGTACTGCTCCTACCCCCCCACCTTCCCCAGCAGCCGCGGCTGAGTAGATGTGAGCGCTGAGACCCCGGTCGGACCTGTCAGAGGAGGGACGATGCCGCAATAGGCAGCGGTCCAACTGATTACGGAGGATTTCCATATAGTATTTGAGTTTGTCTTCCTCTCAATAGCTGGGAAAAAGGCTTCCCATTTTGGTCCGTAGCGAGGGTCCAATATTCCAATCAAGGGTGGAGAGCCAGAAGTCATCCCTCTGCCGGTATGCTGACTATTCGGCTGTCATAGCCAGGGCAAATAAGCATGCTGCGGGCCATCATGCACAAGTGGAATCCGAGGGGCTCCCCTGCCTCAATATCCACTGTTATACTGCCACGGTGCTTGGGTGGTCATCTGCTCGTCTTCCTCATCTCCATCCACATCCTCAGCTTGCTCCTGCTCCTCCTCTCTTGTCACCTGGTAGAAAATACACTCATTTCACCAGACAATGCTTTGCTCCAATGTCCTCCTCCTCATCCTAATCCTCTCCATTTCAGTCCCTACGGACTCTTGTGGCAACGAGATGTATCGCCACGTCTCAGTCCCATGCCCACAGACAGATTTTTACAGCTTCTGTTCCCAAAAGACATGAGCAGCTGGAAGGACGTTATTAAATCCCGTAGTCTGGCGACTGACAAATAACGTTGACAGCTCCAGACGTCCGCGCTGCCGTTTCCGTGCACCTTGGAACTAACCGATAAGCTCAAGAATGACCCACATTCTGTTCTACATATTTATGACAGTGCTGGTTCTGCCTTTTTTGGAAAAGAAATTACGGCTTGCGAACTCTCCATCTCGGCTCGGCAAACATAGCCATTAGTCATTGAATGGTGCAGAGTCCACCATTTGGAAAGGTGAGGGACTGCAATACCAACAAAGTGGTCAGGAGCACGGTCAGCTGCTGCAAACTTAGTTGGTTGGACGAATACTGTTGTCTCTTTGCAATTGCCTCGCTGAACGACTGCTGGTGACGTCTTGAGTAGCGAGGAGCAGGTGCTCTGGAACGGAGATGATGTCAAAGAGAAAACATATCCCTTTTGCAGGAGGTGGTAGAGCCTTGACTGGCTGCAATGGCATTCGTCATTGCCTCTGGGAGCTGCTGCTGCTGCTGTTGCTGCGGCGGCCCCCAGGATGGACCACCACATCTGAGGCCTCGTTTCTCCCAGGCCACCGGATGGGTGACGGCTGCATGTGTTGACGCAGGGCCGTGGTTGCCATCGTTAGCTCCCTGGCCACGCTTCACTTCTGCTTACAGATTCTACATATACACCATATTCGGCCCTCTCGGTGTCTTAGCACAGAACTTCCACACCGCAGAGTATCGGATTTTACACGCAAACGCTCCGCACCGAGTAATGACTACTGCTGCGCTGCCTCGCTGAGCCTGTGCTGCTACTTTCTTGGACATGCGATAAGCGGGTTTTTTACCCCAGTGGCCGCTTGGCTCCGACCTCACACTGCTGCTTATCTTTGTGACTCAAGGCTACTTGACCCAATTGTGGCTGCGCCGCTGCTGGCGCGCAAGCTGTCGCCCTCTAATCATGACGATGATGAAGCTCTTGCCTCACCCGGCTCCCAAGTGCGGTAGGCTTACATCATCATATATTTGTTTTCATCGTCAATGCTGTCACTCAATCACGGTCCTTGGTATGCCGAGGCTGACCTATCACAAAATTGACTCCATTGCACTCTCCACATCTATACTTTGACCGCCTCACTGCAAGTGAAGCAGGATCTTGGCCCCATTTCTTCGCTGCCAAGTACTGCTGACTGCCCCCTCCTCAATTTGTTATCCTCGCTATATCAGTGGCGCTGAGCCCAGACCTCATATAGATCTCTGGCTGAGGGGAAACCGGATGGGACAGAGGCGGCTGAGGGGACCAGGGTGAGGGCGCTGACCAGCTCCCGGCCATGCCAACTAAGGGTTGTGTCTGCGGTTCCCACGACTATTGGCTGGGGTTTGTCAGATGTCATCTGGAAGGAAGAGGATGACCTAGTCAAACCATTCAAGAAACCCTTGGGTTGCTTGAACAACACACGGCGCTAGATGACAGCGGCAGTTGTGACCCCCGGCTGACGAGTCCCCTTGTGCTGTTGCTTCGACCTGGGCAAGTTCAGGAATGTTTGTGCCACTGCCACTCGCAGACTGTGAGTGCACCTGCCACCTATCTGTTGACATACTGTGTGTTCTAAATTGTACAGACACTGTTTGATGGATGTTATCTGTTGAAGATAAATATACAACCTGTTTTGGACTCCAAATGAAATCCCTGTAACAAGCTTGGGTAAACCTTGGGACTATATATTGCGCTCCTCAAATGGCCAGGAAAACTTTACTTGTTATGTGTCGGTTAAAAACACTGTGTGTGTTTATTAAATGTTAAAAGCACAAAAAACAGGTCTTAATTAAACCTTCGGACTGAATTAGGTCTACAGATCAAACTGTATTATTTTGGCGTTGAAAAAGCCGGATTTATTTTTGTCAGCACACCAGAAAACACCGCTTAATTAACCCCTGGATGCTAAATTGCGCCAAAGAATTGAGCCGCACATTACTTGTTCGATTTGTAGCTTGTTAAATTGCGTGGTTTTCTACGTCACACAAAAGAGATTTCAGTTGTATTACCTTTGCTGTGAATTAGGCTACAGGAAAAATTGTATATATTTGGGCGTGAACAAGACGTTTATTTTTGTCAAGCACATCAAGCAAAACAAGCTTATTAACCCCTGGATGTAAATTGCAGCCAAAGAATTGAGCCGCACAAACTAGTAAGCTTGTAGACGTGTTACAATTGCGTGTTTTCTACGCTACCAAAAAGAGATTCAGTTGTAATTAACCTTTGCTTGTGAATTAGGCTACAGGAAAAATGTATATATTTTGGCGTTGAAAAAGACAGTTTGTTGGGGTCAGCACATCAGCAAAACAACGCTTAATTAACCCTGGATGTAAATTGTGCCAAAGAATTGAGCGCACAAACTATTTGCTTTGTTGGTTTTTACAATTGCGTGTTTTCTACGCCACACAACAAGAGATACAGTTGTAATAAACCTTTGCTTGTGAATTAGGCTACAGGAAAAAATGTATATATTTTGGCGTTGAAAAAAGACGTTTTATTTTTGTCAGACACCAGCAAAACAACGCTTAATTAAACCCTGGATGTAAATTGCACCAAAGAATTGAGCCCCACAAACTATTTGCTTTGTTAGCGTGTTACAATTGCGTGGTTTTCTACGCCAACAACAAGAAATACATTTGGTAATTAACCTTTGCTTGTTAATTTGGCTACAGGAAAAATGTATATATTTTGGCTTTTAAAAAGAGGGTTTATTTTTGTCAGCACACCAGCAAAACAACGCTTAATTAACCCTGGATGAAAATTTCCCGCAAAGAATTGAGCCACACAAACTAGTAGCTTTGTAGCGTGTTACAATTGCGTGTTTTCTAGCCACACAACAAGAGATACAGTTGTAATTTAACCTTTGTTTGTGAATTAGGTACAGGAAAAATGTATATATTTTGGCGTTTGAAAAAGCGATTTATTTTTGTCAGCACACCAGCAAAACAACGCTTAATTAAACCCCTGGATGAAATTGCGCCAAAGAATTGAGCCGCACAAACTAGTAGCTTTGTAGCGTGTTACAATTGCGTGTTTTCTACGCCACACAACAAGAAAAAGTTGTAATTAACCTTTGCTTGTGATTAGGTACAGGACAATTGTATATATTTTGGCGTTGACAACGACGGTTTATTTTTGTCAGCACACAGCATAACAAGCTTAATTAAACCCCTGGTGTAGATTGCGCAATAGAATTGAGCAGCCAAAATAAAGTGGTATTTGTATTGTATAAAACGCTGTTTCTTTAAAAAAATACAACGGAATGGCTTAGATCCCACTTGGATATTGAATGTTTATGCAGCTGCAGTGGACGCACACTGGATTTCAGACCCAAATTTACCCAAAAAAATAGAAATAGGAACATTAAGAGAACAGTCTCTGAGACAAGTGGAGACACCCACAGAATCGCTATATAAAAATCAATTCTTCAGTAAGAGCTTTCAGCCGGCGGCAGCACCTTCCCTGATTTAGTACAGTGAGGCTGTATGAGCTCCCCGCGTCGCGCCCGGATCTTATTTAGTGCGGTGACGTCACAGAATCCCGCGGTCTCTGATTGGGAAATTTTGTAAGTACTTTAGCAAAATGTAGTTTGTCTTCAATGGGATAAAAAACTTGTAGCTTTATTGAATTTCTTTAAAAGTCAAAATGAGAACAGCCCGACATGATCAGCACAGCAAACAATTCACCGACGCGTTTCGGGAGGCGTCTCCTTATTCATGGTGTGTGGGCAGTTGTGAAAAAACTTCCTTTATATAGTGTTCTGTTGAGCACCTTATTACTTACTTAAAATATACACAAACACTAAACAATAAAAAAACCTTGTTGATAACAATATAAATACAAATGCAAATTACAAATACAAAAATGCTGTTGTTGTAGCTAGATTTAGTAGTGAACATGATGTCATTGCGCTTTTTTAAGCCCAATGGATTCTAGTATTAAGGCGGAATATCCACCATGCTTCACGGGACAAAAGGTTTTTTCGTAAATCACCTCCTCTTAAGGGTTTATGTACACCTCAATTACATTACAAGTAAATGTGCTGGTGTCTCCCCATTGGCACTCATAAAATGTTTGAGGCCATGGACAAGTTAGTGGTAGGAGTTTTTTTTTATGTCTGAAAGATGTCTGCATATGCGAGTTTTTAAATTCTTACTACTGCAGCCCACGTATTGTAGTTGACAATACCGTGCACGTTATTAAATATACTATATTTTTCGTATTACAGTTCGCATATGATGTATTTTAAACTTTTTTTTGTAACTGAAAGAGGAGAATTCCTTCGTGCACTGTGCTTTATTGCACGTTGTGCATCGTTGTTTACCGCAACGATTAAAAACCTTTGGTTGTAACCCATTTTGGGTATGTGGTTTTTTATCTGTTTTGAAAGGCTGGGTGATAGAAAGTTTCCTAGTGTTGGTGCCCGTCTTGAAATAAATTTAGTGTTTTTAATAATTTCTCGAAAATACAGATCTACTTGTGAGACCAGTAGATAAGGGAGGTGGAGTTGTGGTAATGAATGCAGGTCTGTACAAAAAATTAAATGATACATTATTAGCAGACGTAGAGACATATCTCCCACTAGCAGGTGTTTCAGGAAAGGATATTCAAACAAGTTAAGACGACTATTAGATTGAGGGAATATACATGGGAGCTATCACCCAAGAATTAGCAGAAAAAATTATTTGTACCATTTCCAATTGTTCCAATCCTGCACCCCCTCCCAAAATGCATAAAAATTGTATTTCCTCCGCCAATGCGGGTTATTGTAAGTGGCATTGGATCAGCCACGGAAATTTTAGGAAAATTGGATAGAAAATTTAAATACAGCCTTAGTGATCACAATACCAGGTTACATTCGTGACACAAAGAGCTTATTTGTCAGTCATGTCAAATTAAAAATGGAAAAATTGTTATTCATGGCTATCTTGTGACGTGGTTGGACTCTATCCTTCCATCCCACATGATTAGAGCAGTGTCCATTTTGGAAATTTTTTTGAAAGAGCACAGTCGATTACAGACGTTATTAATGAGTTCATAGTGATGAGTGTGGAATTCTTATTGAAAAAACAACTATTTTCATTTGATGGAAGTTTACCTCCAGAAGAGAGGTGCATCAATGGGAGCCAAATGCTCCCCAGCACTCGCTAATATCTACATGAGTGATGGGAGGAAAGAATTTTTGTTCTCCGGTGGTTGCCCCTTTCCTCCCACATAGGTGGTTTTGGAGGTACATTGATGACCTCCTCCTGGTGTGGGAGGGGGAGTGGTTTACCATCGGTGAATTTTTTTTGGATTATATAAATTTACAACGACTATAATTTAAAAATTTACATCACATGGCCATAAAACAATAGCTTTTTTTAGAAAGTAACATTTACTGGCACGGAAGATATATCAAATTTCCCAGTGACACCTTACAGAAAAAATATGCAAAAAATTCAATATTAAGGCAATTCATTACATCCCAAACACATAATAAATAATATTCCATATGGTGAGTTAATCCGCCTAAAACGCAATTCATCTACTAACGCAATATTTGAAGCGGAACAGGTTTAAAAACACTAGACAGATTGAGACAGAGAGGTTACCAGGAAAAACCTTAAATCATGCTATGAAAAAAGTGGCGAAAATAACTAGAGAAGATCTATTAAAAGACAAAAGAAATACAAGAGTTACTGATAATAGAATAGAAATATAGTATTTGCACAACATATAGTGCACAATTAATAAAATTTATCAGAATCATTAAAATAATCTCCCATTTCTGTGCCGAAAAGATAATATTCTAGAAATTATTAAAAACACTAAATTTATTTCAAGACGGGCACCAACACTAGGAAACTTGCTATACCCCTGCCTTTTCAAAACAGATAAAAAACCACATACTAACTGGCTTACAACCAAAGGTTTTTATCGTTGCGGGAAAAAACGATGCACACGTGCAAGTATTTCACAGTGCACGAAGGAATTCTCCCCTACATGTTACAAAGAAAAGTTTAAAATATCATCATATGCGAACTGTAATACGAAAAATATAGTTTTTATTTAATAACGTGACGTTTTGTCAAAATTCAATACGGGGCTGCAGTAGTAAGAATTTAAAAACTCGCATATGCAGACATCTTTCAGACATAAAAAAAACTCCTACCACTAACGTGTCTATGGCCTCAAAACATTTTTATGAGTGCCATGGGGAGACAAACCAGCACATTTACTTGTAATGTAATTGAGGTAGTTCATTTAAACCCTTAAGAGGAGTGATTTACGAAAAAAACTTTTGTCCCGTGAAGCATGGTGGTAATTCCGCCTTATATATGAATTCCATTAGGCTAAATAAGCGTCATGGGCATCATGTTTCCCCTACTAAATCTAGCTACAACAACAGCATTTTTGTATTTGTATTTGCATTTGTATTTATATTTTTATTTATACAAGGTTTTTATTGTTTGGGGTTTGGGTTTATTTTTTAAATAAAAAAATAGGGCTCACAGAACACTATATAAAGGAAATTGTTTAAACTGACATCACATCTTGGGAAAAAGGGGAAAAGGGGCCCCCGAAAGCCCCTCGGGTTTAAATTTTTTTGCTGTGCTTTATCTGTCTGGCTGTTCTCTATTTGGGCTTTTAAAAAATTCAAAAAAAGCACAAGTTTTTTTTTACCCTTTTAAGATATTTCAGTTGTGGAGTTTCTTACAGTTTTCCCCTTTGAAATTGGAAAGGAAATTCTTCGGATTCCCATCTCTCCGGTGCAACATAGTAGGTGAGCCCGAAAAATTTTTACTTTTTTTTCTCTGGCCCGGGTTTGATTTGGGTTTTTTTAAAAATTTTTTCCCCATGTCATGAGGGTATGCCCTTCTTCCTCCCAGGAAATGTTTGCCCCCTGTAACGCCATTGCCGCAGCCCTTTTATCAACCAAAAACCACTTTGTTTTACCTTTAATTTCCCCCCAAAATTCGACTTCGGTTCCCAATCAAAAATTTTCCGAAATTCTAAAAGAATTCCCCCTTCGTTAGAATTTAATTGCCCCTTTAACCCCTTTAAATTTTAGTATAGCCCCCTGTTTGGGGGCAGCAGCAGTGCTTTCCCTCAGGACTGAAAAGGCTTTTTTATGTTTTATGGGGTTCCCCCAGCCGGTAAAAAAGAAAAACCCCGTGCCTTTTCCAAAAAAGGGGCCCAAAGTCATGGGCGGCCCCGAAAACGTTCTTGAGTCCGTTTTGTGTTGGCCAATTTTTTCCCTTTTGCCAAACGTCATTTCTTTCCCTCTTCTTGGGGGGTTTTGACTTTTGCAATGGCAGACTTTTGGGTTCCCAAAACTGGTTTTGTGTGTCACGCCCCCCTTTCCCCTGTGAAATCGTCCTGGCACTTCTGGGGAAACTGGATCCATCCACAAAAATAACATATCCGGATTCAAATGAGGGGGTTTTTCCAAACTTCATGACTTTCAAAGCAACAAAGGGGTTTTTCTTGGGCCCCGGTTTTTTTCCGTTTTCCCCTTCTTTTCCCCATTCCTCCCTTGAGGAAGGGAAAGTAAGGGGGGGCTGGATGGGAAAACAACAGCGCAGCGAAATGACATTTTCCGGGGGGGAGGAGGAGAACAGTGAAAGCCCTGAGACGCTGTGCTGATGAGAGATGTTTTCAGAAGGGGTTTGGGGGATATGTCAGTGGGGGGCCCGGGGGTGGGGGGGTGTTCCCGCTTTCAAAATCCCCTGTTTTATCCGCAGCAATTGGGCTGCAACTAAGCTTGGAAACTGGAAGGTCCCCTTTCCCTTTCGTTTGGGGCCAGGGCTTTCTGAGTAATTCCCCCTGGTCTGGGTTTTATGGGCAAAGGGCCTGTGCTAGAACTCCCAGGGCATGTCCTTCACTTTCCGATACAAAGAGCTTGAAGGTCTTCTGGTAGGCCGGGATGCCTAGTGCAGGGGCACTGGCAATAGCTTTCTTCAGCTTCTGGAAGGACTCTAAGCATCTTCATCAAGGTGGAAGGGAGTTGTCTTCACTGCCTCATACCAGAATTTGCACAAGAGTGGATATCCCTGTCCTATGGATGCTGGGCTTCAGGAATAGGACAGACATCAGGAGCAGGGTCCGAGTATCTAGCTTGTGGTGTTCTCCTCTTCTTGTTTTGCAGGGGGCCAGTGTCCTGCTCTGTTGCAGTTCAAGCAAGTAAGCGGTGGTCTTGGCTTGTAGGCTCCAGGGTCCTCATACGTCGGCCACCATCACAGGAGCAGGCTTTCATCACACATATCCCGCAGGCAGATTGTTCTCAATGCCTTTTGCAACTAGAAGCACCGTATCTACTGGTAGAGTCTTGTACTCAGGCCGAACCATCTTCATCTGCTTCTTGATGGGTTCCAGCAGGCCATCCACAAAGGCACTGGTCAGCATCCGAGCATGCGGCTTCTCAAAGGAAGAAAATCCTAAATCAGAGAACATCTGAGTTATCCGTGCATGATATTTCTCCACTGTTTCCCCTTTATCCTGAGTGAAGTCAGTCAGTGTCAACGCCTGATCTGAAAGTCTGTCTTTAGCCCATTGTTTCAGCTGTTCACAAAATTCCACTCCTGACTCAGCAGTGACCTCATCATCCTGGCAGCTTGAAGAAGGATTTGGCCACAATAGGCCCGACTGAATCCCCTGCTTTAACCTCTGTGACAAAGACCGCTACAAATATCTTTGTAAGTGTTCTGTGTAGTTCTTCAGATCTGTACTATCTTCCTGTAGATAGGGTCATAGGATGAGTCTCAGGGTCTGCAACGTTCACCCATAAAACAGAGGCTGACTCGTAGGGAATGGTAACATAAATGGTTTCGGTTCGTGCCTTCCAACACCCCCACCCTGTTGGCAGTGACGCCGGTGAGATAAGGGGGTCCCCTGCCATAGTCAATTCCTGAGCAGCCCCACACCACTGTCAGCTGACTACTCCTCCACTCTCCCTTCCTCGGGGGTGTGCTGTGCAGTGGGCCAGCTGTGTGTGCCCCCCGCAGACAGCAAGCCGACTATTTGCCCTGACTTTTCCTATAGCGTCAGCTCACGTTCCTCCTCCCTTGTCATCATTCATACTGTTAGAAGCCTGCTCCCTGTAGCTTCACCTCCCAGTACCATAAAGGTTCTCACACTGTAGGTCTGGCTGGGCCTGGTCTCGCCATATATCCCCAGTATCTGCATCCATAATTAGACATACGTGCTATGTGTTTCCATCTTGGTCCCGGAAATAGAAAAGTGGTGCCCCGGGGGTTGGGGGGGGTATTAACCCAATGGAAAGGATGGACACCCTATGGGGGGAGGGAAGACAGGAAGGGGGGGGCAGGGGCACTAAAGGTTCAGGTAGTCTGGGTTAGGGGCAGGGCTGAACATGGTGGGTTACGGGGGGGCAGGGGGGGACTTTTGTCACAGGTGGGTGTTTCGGGGGCGTATTTCCCTATTGTTGCGAGTTTTTTTACCCCCCTGATTTGCTCTCCCCCCCCCAGGACAAGCCCCCTCCGCCATTACAGGGTGTTGCACAGTATTCCCTTCCTTTGTTTCAGAACTTCTCCTGGGGTTTATAACATAGGCAGCTGCACCCCCGGGGGCCCCACCCTTTCTTTACGCACCCAAAATTTACACGGTACCGGGATTCACCCACAACAACTTTCCCAAAAATCCTTAAATTACCTCTTTCTGTATAAACCCCTCGACATTTTCCACCCTCTCTCAAATTTTTTCTGAGGTCATAATCACCTTCAGTACTTGAAAAATTTTTCAGACTCTTCACTTATTTTCTTCCTTCAAAAAATTAGACTCTTATCTAACTTTCTTAATTCCCTCTAAAACCACAATGGTGCTGTGCACTAAACTCAAAACTCACATACCAAAAACTTCTTTTTTTGTTTGTTTCTAAAAATGACATCTTACTTTCCCTCGGACAAGACACCGACAAATCACAGACGCAACTTGTTTAAAATGTTAAAAAAAAAAACCGATTCAGGCCCGCTGTCTTAGCTTTTTTCCCCTTTCACCAAGAAAAAAGCCTGAATTCATGATTTTCCCCATAAAAGAATTCTCAATTTTAATCACAAAAGTTTTTTTTTTTTTTCCCCCCAGCCAGCTGACCGTCTTCTACTCGCAAGAGCTCAGAACTCCGTGTTTTAAATTTCCCACGGGAATTCCAAAAAATCACTGAGTGCTCTAGGGCTTTCCGTTCCGGTGATTTCTCAGCTGACTTAACACCTTGTGTCCCAGCTTTGCTTTCAATCAGTTTCAAAAACATTCAATACACATAAAACAGAAAATACCCCACAAGGAGTTAATTTGACAGTCATAGGTTCAATAGCATGGGCCGACTCGTTGCCTGTCTGCGTGACCTAACAACTAACCGAATGAAACATAGTACAGCTCCCACTAGACAAACGGATCTGCCGGATAAGCAAAGTTTAAACTCTACTTACCCGGACAGATATTCAGAAGAGTGATGGCGCCTTTATCTCTCCTCTGCGTCCGCCAGTAGAAGCTGCACCAGTTCAGTTTTCGGTTAATAAATCAGATCAAAGCCCATGCCCCACGTTGGGCGCCATCTGAAATGGAAATAGCCTCAAAGGGGCTATTCTGTCCTTGTGGGGGTCCAAATTATCTTAAAAAATAACAAAGGGTGCACCGAGAAAGAACATCACAACATGCCTTGCTGCTATGAAAGTGCTTTCTGATTTTATTCACAAAATGGTGGTTTTTTATACCTCTTTGCAAATTAGTAGATAAGGAGTGTGACGAAAACAGCCTAGTCCGCCGGCCCACTGGAGGGACGGCGGCCTGACTTGGGGTGTATCTCGACGTTGCGCCGCCCTCTAGGGGGTGCACAAGGTCAGCCAGATACGGTTCCACTGTTAACCCCTGCCCACACCGGCACAGGGAGACAAACAATGCTGTCACCAGTTCTCTCGTTTAGTTATAAGACCGGTCCGTTACCGACTTATAGCAGGGTCAGGAACCAACCCTTGGGTAGCTTTATACTATAGACCGAGGATTGGGCGTGTGAGGCCGATGATCAAGACAGACTAACTCAGATTAAAGTTTATAGATTTAATTAGCCTTGACAGGGCACACTAGACAGGTAATATATACAGAATGATAATATATACAGGTAAAAGTCAGAGTGCACATACAATTAATGGATTACAGACAGAGGGCAGTTAAAATAGGTCAAGTTACCTTTGTTGCTTGGTTCTGGGCTCACATGGGAGGGCTTATGTGGCCTGGCTGCTGTGTATGGATGCTCCTGGAAACGCTCTTAGGTGCCCCCTCTCCTGGATCAACGGAAGAGCCAATCCTGGCTCTGGCTTATATCTGTGAGGGGACAGCCCACGTGGCAGCCCCCTACACATCCCGGGGATGGTCAATGAACTCCTCCCACTCAGGTCAGGCAGTTTCTGATACAAACCCAAAAATGGACTATAACTCGGCAGGGCCTTGGCACAGAACCGAGACGGTGGTACCATCAGAACCAGCTGGAGCTACCTGACGCCTGGATATGAGACACGCCTATCTTATGGACCCCGTAGGTCCGGTTCTGGATATCTCGGTCCCCATGCGTCCTGGAAACCTGGAAATAGGGTGTGTGCGTGCTGGGAGTTCCATGTTATGCGATATGAACTCGCCATGCACCAGTTATGAGCTGGTCGCCTATAAATCGATATGAAATATCGGAGACGACCCGACTGGATTGGATTGATTGCAGTCTTTGAAGCTGGACAGCTGGAGCTAGCATTTGTTCAGTGCTAATTAAGGGAAAGGAGAGATCTTTTCAGGTGCCCCATGTATCCTGCTGTGCCAACTTCCTATGGAGAGCATTTACAATGGGCTTGATTACTATGTAAAATTTTAGGGTTGTCCTGTGCTGGGGCGCTGTGATCTACTGATTAATAAGGTTGGGGGAGGAACTTCTTTTGGGGGTGAAAAAGTGGATTCTACCC